>JAQLOL010000019.1:84585-95101 GCA_029783665.1 Naso thynnoides
TCCCCCGTGTGTGTGCGCGTGCGTGTGTGTGTGTGTGCGTGCGTGTGTGTGTGTGTGTGTGTGTGTGTGTGTGTGTGCGCGTGCGTGTGTGTGTGCCCTTGTACAGCTGTCTTTGCGAGAATCAATTTTAAGTCATTTGAGTTTTGCACCATGGAGGTGAAGACATATTCACTAGTCCTCACTCTGACAGGCCTTTAAAGGGCTTTGTGAGGGTTAAGACTTGGTTTTAGGGTTAGAATTTGGGGTAAGGTATGAATTGAGGTTAGGGTTAAGGTTAAGGTTAGGGTTAGGGGTTAGGGGTTAGGGTTGGAGTTTGGGTTAGGCTGTGCAAACAAACGGAAGTCAATGTAAAGTCCTAACAAGAATGTCGGACATTCATCAGGGGGTGAATGGCCACTAAAGGTATGAAGACACATTTACAGGGTTTCTTCTGTGTAAAATTATAATCTCAGCGCCTTTTCCCAAAAACGCAGTAGGTAGAATTTTTTTCAAAATAAACCTATGACAGCGCTTCCTACTTCACCATGTACTTACCTCCTGTTTACAGAAGAATGCACAACCTTACCTAAATTAATGTCAGCTCTCATACTTGTAATTTTATGAACATTACAACTCAGTATTATAAACCTTTGAACATTTCGAAAACATAGTGAAAATAGTGTTATCTCTTCAAAATAAAAGTGTCAGCAAAATCCACAAACCACTGAATACAATACCCTGTTCATCATAGTGCAACAACTTACACGTATTACGCGTGTGTGTGCGCGTGTGTGTGTGTCTGTATCTGTGTACGTGTATGTGTGTGTGTTAACCAACATGTTACTTTGGAGACAGACACATTCAGGCTTGAATGCAGAGCTTCCTGTGGACAGAATAATAATACATCTGCAGTAAGCTCTATGTATTCATATCCATATGTCATACATGATACTGTGTATATATTCTGCTCCTGCAGTCGGCAGCAGAAAGGGCTGCTGGGTAACAGCTTACTGGAGTCCACTAATGAGTTTTTGGTTGACTCTAATCATCAAACCAGTGAGTTGAAGGAGCTGCAGCTCCTCGTTCACACTGACGCTGATTTTTGTGTCTGTGGCTCAGAGCTCTGCTGATGATGACCAAAAGTAACTTTCAGCCTCCCAAACTGAAAGACAAGGTGAAGTGGTGAGTATCATTTATCTGTCCGTCTGTCTGTTCATCTATCACAGCATGGAAACAGTGATGTAATATTTATACATCCAATCAAGCTGCTGTTGAATTATTAACATCAGCCAACCAGGTGCTGTTAATGCTAATAAAGAGAATATTCTCTTTGAATGTCAGCTGGAGCTAAAGATAGCAGAGCAGGGACGTGAGAGGCAGACTGATGGTGATTTTACACAGACCGGAACTTTACGCACCAGCCGCTTCAAAACCTCGCCACCAAACAGCGAATCACTGCACACGACTGCCACAGCAGCAAGTTCAGATTCATCCCATCAGTCTGTTCTTTCAGTCTCTGCTAATGTCACAAGACTTCACACAACATAAAACAGGTCATATTTTGTTCACGTTCATCCATGTTCACGTGGATTTGGTTTCTTCAGTCTGCGTGTTTTTGCCCCTGCAGGACGGGAAACTTCCATGAGTTTGTAAAAATTGCCCTGACCAAGAATCCCAAGAAACGACCTGCTGCCGACAAACTGCTGCAGGTGATTTAACAGACGCCGGTTTCCACTTTTCTCTCTGGAGGCTGCAGATTAAAGGGAGTTGACAGAGTTTTTGTTTCCTCAGCACCCGTTTGTCTCCCAGCCTCTCAGCCGGACTCTGGCCATCGAGCTACTAGACAAAGTCAGTAACCCGCACCAGACATCCTACCAGGACCACCTCGATGACGATGAGACAGATGCAGAGGTATGGGGGCGGGGCTAAAGGACTGAGGTGTCCAGATGTGTCACACCATGTGTTGGTGTTTCTTTGTCCGTATTATTTTTACGATAAATGTTCAGTAAAGTTTATTGATGTTGCATCTTTCGAGAACAGGTGTCACAAAGTTCTTCACAATAAAAGATTTAAAGTGGCAAAACAGAGACAGAGCAACCGGCAATAAAGAGACAATTACATAAAAGCAGACAAAGACAAATTAAACAAAGGCAAGTCTTAACACATGGGTCTCTAGCTGCTTTTAAACATGTCCACTTCCAGAGTTTAGGAGCTACAATCTTTAGCTTTAAGTCTAGTACGAGGAACAACCAGCAGATCCTGATCAGAAGAGTCCTGCTTCAGAAGATCTTTGAGATAAGCAGGTGCTTCACCATTCAGCATTCTTCAAGCTGTTACAAGAGTTTTATATCGAATTCAGAATATGATCGGGAGCCGGGGCAAAGAGTTGAAGATGAAAGTGACACGAGACCTTTCTTGGCGGCACCGTGGCTCAGTGGTTAGCACTGTGGCCTCATAGCAAGAATGTGCTGGGTTGATTCCCAGCTGGGGCAGGGCCTTTCTGCGTGGATTTTGCATGTTCTCCCCATGTTCACGTGGGTTTTCTCCGCGTGCTCCAGTTTCTCCCACCCTCAAAACATGCATGTTAAGTGTCAGTACCCTTGGCTGAGGTTCTGGCTCAGAATCTGGAGTCGGTCCCCAGGCGCTGTGCTGTGGCTGCCCTCTGCTCCTCAGGGATTGGTTAAATCGTACGCTGTATATGTGACTAATAAAGTACCTTTACCTTTAGAAGTTTTAGTCAGAAGCTTAGCAGCGGGCCGTCAGGTGGCTCAGGTGGTAGAGCAGACGCCTCGATTCCACCTGTGGCCCTTTGCTGCATGTCATTCCGTCTGTCTCATCCTCTGTTTCCTGTCTACTTTTCAGCTGTCCTATCCAAGAAATAAAGGCCCAAAAAGGCCACCCAAAAATATATATCTAAAATTTTTAAAAAGCAGCAGCATTTTGGACCGCTTGTTGGTGGTTCAAAGAAGAGTCGCTTAGACGGATGAACAGAGAGTTACAATAGTCACCCTGTGATCAAACAAATGCATGGACAATCATCTCTAGTTTAGTTCTTTAGGGTAGTTTGGCGACATTCCTTGAATGGAATAAAGAGGAGCGAAGTAAACCATTTGCATGCTGGTCCAGACTCAGAGCCTTAACCACTGAGACGCAAGGTTACACAGGGCAGATTTAACAACAGAGGACGGAAACCAAGACTTCTCATCACATTTGAAACAACATGTTCAGGAGCAGAGAAGACAGCCTCTGTTTTGTCAGTGTTCAGCTGAAGGAAATCACCGGCCATCCAAACTGTCATACAGTTAACGTTTAAAAAAAACTACCGTGCAACATCAATACAACCTCCACACATTTCAGTGCTGTCCTCCTGTGTGCTCGGTTTGTTGACACGATGCCGGCCGCACCCGCTTGTGTCGCACGAATGTCCAGTGCATCTGCTAACACAATGATGTTGAGAAAATTTCTGTGTAGTGTCCAAAATCTTGCTCGGTCATTCCCTGTGTAGTTCATGATGTAATACACACTATATAGGGAATAGTGCGTGAGTGAGTGAACGATTTCGAGCACAGCTTGTGCTTCCGTCCGTGTAATGCGACTGCACGGTAATTTGTCTGTTTTCTCTGTCTTCTGTCTGCATCTTCACCCGCTGTCAGGTAACTGCTGTTCTGCTGATTGTGCGAAGTGCATTCATTGATTAGTTGATTCAGTAATCAATGAAGGACAACCTTAAGTGCTCTGATAACTTCTGACATCCTAAAGGCCAATGGACATATTGATCAATTGTGAAAATGATAAATAATGCATGTGATGGTTTGTTGCCGCTCTGCCGCACTTGGATGATGTTTATTGACGCTGTTTGTTTCCTCTTGTTTGGTTTTGTGTTTGGAGAGCTCTGCCCACTGTGCACACACTCAGCAGCGTGACACATCTTACCCGCAGAAACATTTCAAATGTGCGTTTGTGTCTGTGTGTGCGGCGTGTGTGTGAGGACATTCTCCTGCAGTGCAGTACACTGTCCCTTGAATCTGATGAAACTCTGGTGAAACTGTGAAGGAAACGTGTTTTAGATTCAGCTCAGACGAAACTGAGAAGAGCTGCAGTTTGGTTTTTAGCTGCACGCGAGAGACGACATTGTGACACAGACGCTCATACAAAATGATTTTCTTTAGTCTATCATTAGTTTTATTTGCGCGATCCATTTTGGTCAAGGAGTATGTACAAAAAGTCTAATCTCACAAAGCCAATGAGACGGTTTGTACCGGATTTAGCGCCCAGCTTGTTTCTGTCTCAGTCACTAGGCAGGTGAAAGGAGCAAATAAAGTGCCGAGCAAGACAATCAGTCGACGCATCAGTGATGCTCTTCATGACAAGTGTGCGGTTACCACAGAGGGCAGGTAAACCTCGACCTGCTCTCAAACGTCCGGCAGAACTTTCATCCCATCAGCTGAAGGGCGACTCTCAGACTCCATTTAGTATCTGCAGCTGTCACTTTGTATGTTGGTCTGCTGTTTAATGTGAGGTGTCCTCTGCTGAGTTGACAAGGACACTCTGAATAAATCATCCAAATCCCGTCAAACCGCCCATACTGTGGCAACACTTCACTTAAAGACGTGTGCACGAGACTGTCGTGAATATAAAGGAGTCTTTCTAAATGTCTGACTGTTGTCATTAAGTGTCACTCGGCTGACATCGTTCCATGTCTTTGTTATGACAAGTTGACATTTAGACAGCATTCGGCAGGCTGAAATGTCAAACTTAAAGAAAATATCAGCGTTACCATGACATTTAATGGTCTTGTGGGTGGATGTGACGTTGACTGTCATTAGACCACAGCACCAGTCGTACTGGCTGAGGACTGGGGAGCGTTCACCGTGCCGAATGATTCCTCTCCGAATACGTCTTCTCTTGTAACCTGATGTAGCTTTCTCTGATTCACTGCTTTGTTTGCGCCGATGCTGCCCCCTCTCTTCACTCACGCTCGAGCTCACTCGACCACTGCTGCTCTCTCTGTCTCGCTCGTTGCTGCCAACTTTGAATGATCTGTAAACTCCCACTCAGCCTGGCAGAATAAGACAGGCTGAGTGGGAGTTCCCGTTTGAAAAACCTAGAAACGAACACACTTGAAGTCGGCCTTTAATAGAAATTTACAAAACACAACAGCACATTAAAATGAAAAGGCTTAAGTATGCCTACTTTGAGACTAGTTCGCTTTAATGGGGGGCTTCTGTCTTCTCTTTCCTTTGGGGGTCACTCTTTCAGCCAATCAGAGAAGACGATAAACCCTGGTACATTTACTGGGATGATCAGCAGGTTGTTCGGTGTGGAGATCTTCTGTAAAGACAGTTCTTGAGCTTAAACAGACCGTTTGCGCTCGGGAACCTTCCGAAAAGCTGACTGGATGAATCTCGGCCAGTGGAAAAGGATCGTCACGTGGCAGAGACGTGCAGGTGTCGACGCAGCTGTCGCACAAGTGTGACGTGTGAATGAGGGAAGTCCTTTTCTGATTTTATTGCTGTTTGATCTGGACTGTTCTCACACTGCAGTGCCCTGAGGTAGTGACAAGTAAAGACAGTCAATACTGGCACAAGATCATTCACTGTACGCTCCGCCTATGTTGTGAAACGGTATACACTTCCCGTCTTCTAAGTGGGCGGAGTCACGTCTCCGATGGAGACAGCAGAGATGGCTAATAGTAGAAAGCGAGATGTCTAACTGACCGTTCATTTCCTGTGTCAGTGTCACATGTTTTTTTTCGCCACGTCCCCGCCCCTTTAGGGGACTAGAAGCAGTCTTGAGTCCGTTCATTCTTACAGGAGAAATGAACGTAATCACAGATTATGACTTATTCTCTCATCCCATCGTCATCCAGATACAGATTGGACCCAGTTTTCACAAGACACATATCTTCCGAGCATTCTGACACGAAAACCGCATTTTACAGATCTCGCGAGAATGTGTTGCTGAGACAGAGACAGGTCTCGAAAAAAGTTAATTACCTCCTGATTTGTGTGTCTGAAAAAATGCAATTTGGTGTTTGAATGTTGGGAAGATACATGTCTTGTGAGAAATGGGTCCAATATGTATCTTGATGACGACTGAGCAAAAGAAGTGGTTAATTTCTCCTGCAAGAATGAACGGACTCAAGACTGCTTCTAGTCTCCTAAAGGGGCGGGGCTGTGGCGAAACCCACGTGACACTGATAGAGGAAATAAACGGTCAATGAGACATCTCGCTTTCTATAAAGCGTCTCTGGTGGTAGTTGGTGGATTTTATCTTTAGCAGAGTCTCCTCATACATGTACACACCTAGTCCAGCATTCGTGGAACATACGGACTCCTTCTTTGTAGAAGTCGTCGTCTTGGACCTGCAGAAAGTGCTCCACGGCAGTGATGACATCATTATCCCTGTCGAAATAGATCTCCTCCTTTTTGCAGAAGAGTCGGTAGATGGAGGGGGACACGTCGGGCAGCTGTTGGTAGAGTTCAGATCCACATTCCTGGATGGCAGCGATCCCCATGGTGGACGTGTGGACTGGATCCTCTTTTTGTTAGCTTCTCACACCCAATTTCTTGATTTTCGAGTCTTAAGAGTTCAGTATCGTAGACCAGTGTTACAGTGTGACTGGTGTCCTGGTAGACCACCAGCAGCGCTCCCTTTCTAACCCAAGAAACCAAGACTAACACCTTCCCTCCAGTACCTGATGTTTCACCTGAAGGACCATCATAACCTGCATTACTTCAATGATTTCCTGTCTCGTCTGTCTGTCTGTCTGTCTGTCTATCTGTCTGCAGGTGGTCTCTGTTCCTCAGAGGATCCCATCTGGAAACATGAGAGAAGGAAAAACTCTGTCTGAGATCAACTGTGAGTTTATGTGGTTGTAGATGATGATGATGATGATGATGATGATGATGATAGTGATGATGAAGTTCTGTTGTCTTTCTTTCAGTTGATCGGATGACTTTTGATCCTCCCCTGAGGAAAGAGACTGAAGCTTATCATGAAGAGGTAAACACACATACACACACACACACACACACACGTTTGTGAGACCCTCCTTGACATCACGTCACTGAGCTCCATGACAGGTTTTCACTTCTTCTAAAGTCATTCAGACAAACTGACAGTTTGACTCTGACGGCGTTTAGCAGCTCAACAACACACTCCCACACATTTTTTTTTGTCGTGTGATGTACACAACACAACGCTGCAGCTTTTAGGCGTGAATCTGCTTGGTTTGTTTGTTTTGTTTTCACCCAAAATGGAGCATGAAGCGTGAAGGGGGCGTGTCGTTCTGCGTGACATGGTGGTCTTCCACCTGTTTTACACCTTCAAGCCAAGAAATGATCCTTCTCTTGACCTGTGAGGCTTCACCCACCTAACGAACATATTGAATTAGATCACATGCAAAACAGTGACAGTGTAGATTCTTATTGACACCTCAGAGGTCTTATTTCTGAACTAACTTCCAGCTGCAAACGTGAATTCTCTCTGTACTGGACACAGATTAAGCTGACCTCCATCTTCTGTCTGACTGTGATGACTCAGCAGATTTTCTCTGCGACGACTCAGCAGATTAATCAGCTAATTTTCCTCTTGTCTTCATAGGCCGACTCGGATCGTTTCCTGGACTGTGAGGAGGAGCTGTACTTCACTGCGAGATCCAACCTGGTATTTTACCTTAACCTCTCACTGTCACGTTCACACCGAGGCTAATGCTAGCAGACTCACTGGGCTAATTGTTATGATGTCATAGCTGTTAGCGGTGCAGCTAACTGATGAGCTAGGTTAACAGTATGTTTTTATAGAACATTCAGATGAGAGTACGACAGGCTAACTGTCCCTCATCTTTTGTTGTTATCACTGTGTTCTTCCTCTGCTTTGCTTCATTTCCTGTCTTCATCATGTGTCTCTGTTCCACCGGGACGATGTCACTTCCTGCTCTGCTACAACTGGTCGGTCTTATTTATGTAGTTGGTGATTTAGTCCAATCAGCAGGTCAGCGATGTGTCAGTGTTTTCATTAGAAAGAGTGTGTATGTGTCTGTGTATGTCTATGTGTGTGTGTGTGTCTAGCTGTGTGTGTGTGTGTGTGTGTGTGAGAGAGAGAGGGAGAGAGGTAGAGTGTGCTGCAGATGAAGATGTGGAGGTTAAGCGATGTGGAGCGTTGCAGCAATGTTTTGGTCCGTTGGGACTTTCACAGTTGGAAGTTGCTGAGTCAGCACCGCTGCTGAGTCGACCAATTGGCTGCCTTCACATCTGTGCTGATAATGAAACCTCCTCACTGGAGTATGTTCAGCTGGCTTTAAAAGAGGATGAAGGGGAGGAGGAGTGAGTGTGAGAGCTGATCAGTTTAGATGGTCTGAGCTGAGAACAGCAGATCGTGTCCAGTTAAACAGTCTGGGCACCCCTGCCGTGTGACCCCCTCCCCCCCAACACCAAACCAAACCTTAATGTGCTGTCTGGTGTCATGTGCAGGAGCTGCAGATGGAGGATGAAGACGCTGCTGCAGGATCGGGATCCATCCTCAGTGGAAACAGGTGTTATATTGTGTTGTTGTGTTATTAGCTGTTTACATTAGTTTTAGTGATTTTGTCTGTTTTTTTTATGTGTTGTGTTGTACCGAGGCTGTTTGATTTTTTTTTCCAGTTAACCATTTGAATATTCGAAAATCATTGCTCATTCCTTGTAGTAATCGTAAAAAAGCAGTACTTGCTGGGTTGGCAAAATTGTTATCTGTCTTGTCAGAACTTTCCTTTTATTTAATATTTCGTAGTTTTCAATAATAACCTGAAATTCCTCTCAAAAAAAGGCACTGGCCATGTAAATTTCTCTACAGTGGGAGACAGACGAGATGTTTGCTTCACACAACCATCGTGATGACTTGATGCCTTTGTTCGCATGTGAAAGCTCGGAACAAGTTAAATCAGGTCACGTCAGTTTTGTTTAAACAGCAAATCACAGCGAAGTTGTCTCAAGACATTTTCCTTATAGAGCAGGTTGAGACCAAACTCTATAATTAAAATACATCAAGATTGAGAAAACTGAAGAAAAATCGACCTTGTCCCGAAAAATTAAAGGGTCACATTTTCACAGCGTGATATTCGTGTTCTGTGTGAAAATACTCATGCCCAGTCAGCCATTTAAAAAATATTATTGACGTGCAAATAAATTGCATGAAAAAAAAAAAACGTATCCAGTGTGTGTAAAGGTTTTCAGTGTGTTCAAAGGTGGCGCCTCGTTCAGATGACAGTTGCTCGCTGGGTGAACAAACCTCTACAGACCTCCTCACTCAGCACTGAGCATGCTCCGTAGAGACTTCCTGTCAGCTGAGTGGGACGAAACAATTGAATGGTACGACTTGTGTAGACTCTAACATACGATTTTCAAACAAACGCATCGAATTGATGATAAAGTGTTTGATGCTCGGAAAGATTCATTCACCAGTGAATGTGCATGCGAGTCAGTGTGAGTCACATGACTCCAAGCTGCAACATTAGCTCACACACCGGGTCCAGAGGGGGGTGGGGTCATCTGAACGCACAGTCACGGTGAGTTTGTAAGGCAGCTGACCTGCTGGTGGACATGAACAATGAACCACGTGAACGCTCTGCATGAGATCAGCTGATCAACAGTCACACATCGGTTTGTTTAAATACACATGAAAGATGAAGCTCAGTGTTGGCGCTGTGTGTTTCTCTCCTCCACCACTGTGTTTGAGTGTCGACCTCAGCTCCGTCTGAATAATTTATCACTCATCTCAGAGAGGGGGTGGAGGAGGTGGAGGTGGGGAGGGGGGGGAGTTTGCACAGCAGTGGTGGTGCTGATGAAAATTTAAAGACGCTGCATTTGAGCACTTTGGAATATTTGCTAACCGTGAAGAAAACGCCGCTCTGGATGGTTTTAAGTGGACAGCTGACATTTCCATTGATTGTCCCGAGCTCAGGTTAACCTGTTTTCTTCTTCTGCTGTCTGAATGTGCTGACCTCCGAACTCTGACCTCCAGCCTCTTTGCTGAGGTCACACTGTGGTTCCACTCTGAGGCCTCTTCCCCTCACAGAGAGCACAGAGAAAGGCTGAAAGAGAGAAATAATCTGAGAAACCTGCACAAATGAAGGTGAGAGGAGAGCAGGCAGGTGAGGTCATCAGGCAGGTGAGGTCATCGAGCACACGAGGTCCTCGGGTAAACTCTGACAGGCTGCACAGCTAAAGTGTCTTTAATGGATTTTAAAAACAGAAACAGAAAATGCTGCAACAGCAGAACAACAGAACAACAGAGGCAGCTTGACTCAACACTAATGTACCACAATACATGTACTACAATATTATACCACAGCACATGTACTACAAAATATGTAGTACAATGTGCGTACTACATGTACTACAGTATAATGTACCATAACACAGTCAGGCAGTGGTGGTTAGAGAAGCAAGCTTGTGACTGGAGGGTTGCCGGTTCAAACCTGAGTGTCGACAGTGAAGGGAACTGTTTAACCCAGCTGCATTCCACCACTGAGGGCCCTTGAGCAAGGCACCTCATT
>JAQLOL010000019.1:104530-125458 GCA_029783665.1 Naso thynnoides
TAAGCAGAATGTATCTCACTTGGTTTTTTTTAAAGCAAATGTCTTAAATAATACGACATGTTTTACATAACGTTAGGTTCAAGTATTTTTCTTCTTTTGCACAAAGAGTGAATACTTCATAGTTTTAAGCTCTGTATTTTATGCCTGCATTCGCCAGTAGGCCAACACAGTAAGAGTATGCGTAATAATATTGTATGTAAATTCCACTACAGAAGAGACTTGATGATCTCTGCAATTAGGTGTGGGAAAAAATATATACTAATATATCGGTATGGATAGTGTTGCTGTTGGTGATTACACCAAAATGAGTTGTCAAATATTTGCATATTAGATATCGGCAAAAAATCCAATATCGTGCATCCTAGTCAAAAGATTAATTTTTACAGAAGTGACATTGTGAACTCCGAGTCAGGAGTTCAGTCAGGTAGATATAAAGGTCTGGGGAGGATTAAAAGATTTTGTACTTTATGTAATGATAATTATCTGGGGGATGAATATTATGTTTTGTTTGAATGTAAAAATAAAAGTGTTGTTGACAACGGGAGGAAATATTTATCAAAAGACTTTTTAAATCAGCCTTCTATGTTTAAACTCATACTGCTATTGAAGACAGATAAACCAAAGATAATATGTAAACTAGGTGCATTTTTGAGTGATGTTTGGCCTCCCTTTGAAGAACTTGTTAGGTTGTGAATCCACCCTGGTTGTTTACGATTGTGCCATGGTCTTGTTGTTTTTGTTTTGTTTGTTCTTCATGCCACAGTGAAGTGGTCAGGAGTAAAATAAATCTAAAATCTGAAAACAAGTTATTTTCAGTCTCTGGATTTTTACCGATACTCCTGATGACCGTTGTGCCGCCCGCAGACTTCCAGAGTGTAACAGAGGAGTCTCTTTAGGTGCAGTTGTTGGTGTGGAAGGAGAAAAGCAGAGGGGAGAGGACACTTCTTTGGGTGACGTTGCTCTGTCTCGCCTGCTGCCTCCTGCCTGGAGGTTTGTCATCCACTCACAGTGAGCTGGCTGAGTTTTGAGCTGAGGACTTCTGAGATGAATGCTGAGCTGAAGTCCACAAACTGGATCCTTGCATGTGTCTCTGGTTGTTTGTTACACGTGTGAAAAGGGCAAAGCCTCACAATGTCCGCGCCTGCTTCTGTTGGCAGTGACTCATTGTGGACAAATTAAAGGAAAAAATAGTTTCTCCACCGCCTGTGTCTTCCCTGATATTTCCAGAAAGCTCCAAAATAAAATCCTGAGGACTTCTCTCTATTTTTCTGTCGTGGATTGCTGAGGCCAATTTTGTATCTTGGTCTTCCTTCAAGTTCACTGGTGCTTTGCAAACTTCCGGTTTTGTTTCTGTTTGGCCACTCCACTTCTTGCACTCTGTGCGTTACAGCCATGTGTAATGTAACTAATAGCACCATCTCCTGATTAAACTATACGTGACCGTGAATGCTCGCCTCAAATTGGTTGATGGCCTTATTTGCATTTTATTTATTTATTTGTTTCATTTTTTAATGTATTTGCTTGTTTCAAGTTTCACTTGACAGTGAGATGACAACACAGCTACTGTCTGTCTCATCCATTTGATCTCCATCCTGATAATCTTTTTGTCTTGTATGCTTTGTTTTTGTCTCCAGGAGGTTTTCCTTCTCCAGTAAGATTCCTGACACAAAAGGCTGTCTGAAATGCTGCGTAGGTGAGTCTGTGTCAGCGGTCATCTCTGGGCTGAACTCCATCTCGCCTCAGGGTCAGACTGACAGGAACAGATCACTGTTCTTTTTTTTTATCAGTTTGCAGTTGTGCAGAACATGTCAGTGGTTTTGTAGACCCGAGGTACCATTAATAATTTGCCAACAGGCCACCAGGAGACTAACGCATACAAAGTTATTTTTGTAGGTATATGAGCAGGGGCACGTTTCATAAAGGGGGTTCAACAAAGGTTTAACAAACTCTGAATATAACCCTGAACTCCGGGTTGATTTACGCTCAGTTCTGAAACTCTGAGTCCCCAGTCCCAAAAAAGCTGCTCTGAGTTAGTTCAGTTGACTCTGAGCTACGTGTGTGCACCACAACTATAAGAAGCCAACATTAACAGAGCCCCGATACTACGATTCACCATGGCAACAGTGGACAAAGAGAGTTCCACCTACCTTTCTTCTGAGGATTTTGAAATCCGTATGCACACGTAAGACGAGTATGAACTTATTTTTTGGAGGGAAAAAAAAGTAACACAGGAACCGGGATTTTTTTGTCAGTCGGTAAAACTCGGCTAAAATGCTCATGACATACGAACTGAATGAACGAATGAGAAAATGAAACCGGGTTTCTGGTGCTGAAAGAGGAGGGAGACAGAGAGAATCTCAAGGTTTGTTGAAGAAAACCTGCCAACGACCAGATTAGCTTGACAGACTCGGTTACCATAGTAACTGACTCGGAGTTTAAGTTACCTCCCTTTGTGAAACAGGCTGTAGCTGCTCCTCTAAAAAAAAAGTAGACTGGCTCTCTGTAACTCACCTGTCCTGCAGGTAAGAGACAAAACTGCACTTCCTATGAGACGCCTGTCCACCCCAATCTTTGATTACTCTCACCTCCTCTCTCTTTACAGTGAGAAACCCCTACACAGGTCATAAGTACCTGGGTGGCGCCTTCCAATCAGGTGTGGTCCTGCTGGAGTGGGTGGAGCCAATGCAGAAATTCATGCTGGTCAAGGTAAAGAAACAGCAGCAATGTGTGAGGCCAGTTTGCCATTGTGAATAAGAATTTGTCCTTAATGACTTGCCTGATTTAATAAAGATTAAATAAAAAACTAAAAAAGTAAATATTCATCACACTCGAGAAAAACCTCAGAGTCTCGAAGTTCAGAAGTCTCACATGTGCCACATATGTGGTTAAAAGTCATTTGCAGTTTGAGTAGGTCAAAAAGATGACAGCAGCACACACACAATCATAAAACCAGACCCAAGTCTGAACCAGCTCACACTCCTCCTTTGACACCTGAGCAGATTTCTGTAAACCTCAGAAATATTTTAAAGAACATTTAAAGAAGAGCTGTTACGCTTTTTTGTCTTTTCTGATCTATTAATGTTGTTACAATGTCGGATACTCGTGTTAAACGACGTCAAAGCGTCACCTAATGAGGTTCATGCATCTGGATGTGAGCCCTGCAGGCTGTTTCGGTCGGCTCTGCATCCTGTGATTTACAGTGTTTTCTTTTACAATGTTTTCCCAGTGATGTTCATGTGTGCTGGACTTCCTTATATGGGCATGTCAGCTCATGCACACAGCGCTGTGCCTGCCCCCTCCTTCGCTCTGCTCAAACACTGCTGCGCTCTGCTCTCTGCTTCAGGGATTACTGTCAGCACTTTGTTCGAGATGGGTCCAATGCAGTGTTTAGTTTTTTTTTTTTAGTGAATGAAGGACAGTTAATTTTGTTAAACTTTCCTCAAGAGGCAAGCACCAGACAGAAGTTAAGAGAGTTCCTGCTTCTTGTGGACTATTCTGTGAGGAATTAATTACTTCTTCAACGAGCACATGAGCTGGATTAATGGCTAAACATTTTATCAGTGACCTAGCTGTGTTTATTTTGTGTCAGTAAAAGGGCTGCGAGTACAGCCAAGTGCAGAGGCACGCAAGAGGTAAGGGGGAGGAGTTATTAACCAGCACAGACAGTTACGAGAGAACACAGAAAATACGAGAAAGATAGAGGGCGCGAGTCAGTTTTCTGAAGATCTACAGACCGTACTGTTTGGTCAGTTGTGTGTAGCTGCTCTATAGGAGTCCAAAATCAATATCAAAGATGTGAAAATGAGTATAATATGTTCTCTAAATATTTTGCTAAAGTTTCAGTTTGTCTTGCAGACTGACCTGCAGCTCTAGACTACTATTAGTTTGATGGTGCAAGTAGGGTTGGGTAGCGTTCACATAGGAACTGATACTGATACATTAATTTCTGTTCCAGTACCTAATGGCCCCTATACTTTAATCTCTGTGTAATTACAAAAATGTAATTTCAGTTGTAAGAAAAAAATCTCCAATTGGGTCAAATATATTGCCATAAAGGAGGAAGCTGTTAAAAGAGCTGGGAGCGGCTGGAGAAGAATTGTTTTTACTCTGCACCCTTTACTTACTCTAAGAAAAAAAAAATTAAGAAACTCATGAGTAATATTAATAACTTTCAGTGGAAACATTTTGTAACAGACAGTAGTTGGCAGGAATACCCTGTTGTAGTTTAAAACATGTACTCTAATGAGTTTGCATTCAGCCATATTTCCCCATAAATAAAATGTAATCATGAACTCTTGGTTTAATAATAAGCTTTCCTGTTTAATCATACCAATTAGGTATAGTACTATGGGTAAATAAGGTTTTAGATGTAGCCAGCTGCTGAGAGTCGGCTAACATTAGTGATACAGTGAAAAAAGCCCAACGGCTACTTATCCAACAAACTCATTAGTCACATGAAGTTATTGACGAAGTTGTCATTGTCTCACATAAAGCTGGGTTCAGCTGGCTGCAGGCGTGCTAACGTTAATGATGACTTTCAGGCAGTCAAACACGATACACTCTTTGACTTTCAGATTTGTGTTTAAAAAGGTATTTTCTTGGTTGTGCTGTGTTACTATGGCAGCTTTGCATGTTGCATCACAAATAATGCAGTTTGTGTTTTCTGCATGGCCTTTTGAGAAGTTTTGCAAATTTTTTTTGCGTGCCGTTTACCCTGACTAACTGTGATCAGGCTGCAGGACTAATGTAGTCTCAATCTCTCTGTCTTTGTACTCTAAAGATGTGCTCTTAGGTACCATAAAGTTAGCTCTTGATCCAACTTGAATCAGTACTCAGGAGTACCAACATAATTCCGTTGGTACCATTAAAAGTGTTGAGTTTGGTACCCAAACCTACGCGAGAATCAGACCTAGAGATAACTCTTTTCGTGTCTTTGTCCTCACCAGTGTGTAGACTTCCAGCCTCCATGTCCTCTGGAGGTTTTTGAGCTGCTTGTCATCCCAGAGCAGCCGTACCCTTTGATCTGTGTTGGTCTGAACAAAGGAACTGAACCAAACCAGACCGTCAGCTTCCAAACCCTGGACCCCAATTCCTCCTGCCCTACCCTACCTGATACAGGTAAAAGTCCCCCTGATGCTGGTACAACTTCCCAGAATTTGCTGACAGTGTATCAGAAACCTAAACCTTTGGTCTTTTTATAGAAAACCCTCTAAGTTGTGTGATGCACATTACTCAGCTGGAGAGAGATACCGTCCTGGTCTGTCTGGACCGTAAGTTCATAAAACTAGATGACTCAGTTTTTTTTTATGTTAAAAGTTTTTATTTTCTGGCATGTAACAATGTGTCAGGGATGATCTGAGCTGCGTTTGCACATTCTCCTTCCTGTAGGTTGTATAAAGATCGTAAACCTTCAGGGAAAGATGAAGTCCAGCAAGAAGCTGGCAGCTGAGCTGACCTTTAACTTCCAGATCGAGGCGATTGGTAAACAATTTTAATCTGCTTCAACAAACCTTATAGATGCTTTTAAGTCTCCTCCAAAGACACCTCAGACCACCTTTAAAACCATTTGACTTGTCTCAAGGTGTATTGACCTGCTTTCCCTCCCCTGTTACAGTGTGTCTACAGGATAGTGTTTTAGCCTTCTGGAGACATGGCATGCAGGGGCGGAGCTTCAGATCAAACGAGGTACTAACCGTCCAATCAAAGAAAGGGAACACACCTGCCTTACTGCAGTGTCATAACATCTGCCTCTTTATTCTTCCCACAGGTTACTCAGGAGATCAGTGACATCAGCCGGATGTTCCATCTGCTGGGCTCAGACAGGTGAGACACCTGTCTGTTTACCTGTTTGTTCAATTGTCTGTTCACACATCTGTCATCTCACCTGTCTGTCTGTCTGCAGGGTGGTGGTTCTGGAGAGCAGAGCAACAGATAACCCGACTGAACACAGTAACCTGTACATTCTTGCCGGACATGAAAACAGCTACTAAGAGCAAGACCAAACCAGTTTAAACCAGGAACAAACCAGCTGAAACCAGGAACCAAGCCAGCTGAAACCACTACCAAACCAGTTTAAACCAGAACCAAACCTGGAACCAAACAAGTTTAAACCAGGACCAAACAAGGACCAAACCAGTTCAAAACAGGACCAAGCCAGTTTAAACCAGTAACAGACAAGGGTCAAACCAGTTTAAATGAACCAAACCAATTTAAACAAGGACCGAACTCCTTTAAACCAGGACCAAACCAGGAACCTAACCAGCTCACGACTCCACTTAAACCATCACGTAGCTCAATTAAAGGCTGATATTTTGATTATCAGTTTGATTTCAGTCAGTGTGGCCGTTAGCAGGCAGTAACAAACCTAGCCTAGCAGATTAGTTAGCTCGTGATCATGCTAGCTCAGCTGCCCCCTGGTCGGTCATGTGAGCCTTGCCTGGCAGGTTGAGAGGATTTCTCTCCTGACATCGGTCAATAGAAACCTGCCGTACCGGAGTTCACCAGCAGGAGGCAGAAGTGATGTCATGAAGGGAGCAGCTGTACTCTTTTTTTTTTTTTTTTTAATTTTCCTGTGGAGGTCACATGTTCTAAAACATTTTGTTACTCTCACCTGTCATAAAATACTAAAACGATTGTTATTACATATTTGATCTCCAGCGGTACAAATGAGGTGAACATTCATGAGTCTTTTTACCTGCGACCAGCAGCTCTGTCCCTCTGTCCATCCACAAAAATTCCCCACTCGTTTCGTCCTTGGAGGCAGAAATTTGACATGGAGGTCAAGTGTGAGTGTGAGTGTGAATGTGTGTGTTTGTGTTCATGCCAACTGGATGCCAACAGATGCATGTAACATGGCCAAGCTCTGTAGAAACACACACACACACACACATAAACACACACACTTTGGTCAGGACCCCTCCCCCCACCCCACCCCCTCTTCCATAGCTCATCAACTTGTTTGTTGTAGACTCTTTTGGAAGGTGTCATTGCAGTCAGAATTTTTTATTTCTTTACATTCTTTGTAAACATACAGTTTTAAAAAGGACTGACATTTTTAGCTACTGGTCGCAGCTGTTGTAAATTTGCACATGTTTACATCTTGTTTTATGTTGATGTGCCAATACTGTAAATTAAAAACTTCTTTTTTACTTTCTAATCACAGTGTTAGTTTCAGTAATTGCATTAAAGCTTTTGTGTACGAGTTTGTCAAGTCCTTGTCAGACAATGACTTCTGTGCTCATAGAAACGCTCACCAGGAAGAAATCAGATGTTGTGTGCAAAATTGATTCAAGTAACAAAAGGAAAATTACAATGTGTAAAATCATGAGAACAATATTAATAAATTTAAATACAAAAATTAAAAATTTGGATTTGACTTCAATATAATAAAATACATTGATTGAAATGTTTATTTCCAATATGTAAGAACAAAAAAGTAAACACAGACAAGATATAATAGTTAAAATAACAGAAATTAAATACAAAAGAATAGTGGACAGAGAAAAAATGTTATAATGTTAAAAATATGTTATATATAATATTTATTGAAAAGCATAACCCAAAAGAAATATTCCAACGCTTGATGATGATTGTTTTTACGTATCTGAAAAGGAGTGAGAAGATTTTTAAAAAAAAACTTATTTAATCCCACCTCTTTAAAAATATATAAAAATAAAAATATATGCACAAACATATGCATAATATATTTCAAATGCTCAATAAAGATTTTGATTTTTTCTTTATTATTTTTATTTTCAGGGTTATTATTTCTCTTATTTTAGGCACTGCAGTTTTTATTTTGTTTTAGTTTGTACCATAAGTTCCTTTAATTTTGTTATCTTTACGAAAAAAAATGGCAGTTTTTATGGTAATTTTATTATTTATAAAAAAACTAAAAACAACTTTGAAATTATGACTGAAGAGTCCTCAGAGAACGTTTCTCAGATTTAAATCAGCTTGTGTTGTCACAGAACAGAAGCCTCTGTTCCTTATATTAAACATAATTTCTGACAGTTTGATTCAGTTTTTACCTTTAATCCTGCAAAGATGCTGAAGCATTTAAAGATCTTTAGGTCTGAAACAGCTTAAAGAGGAAAAGAGATTTTTTTTTTTTTCCATGTTTGTCATCAGGACAACAAATAGTTGATTCAACGGGATCTGCAGGCTTTTATTTTGAAGTGTTCGGAGCGTGCAGTCAACCGGAAACAAAGAAGAAGAAGAAGAAGACGCGGGTTCGTGTTGTGTTTGACAGATTGTTTCAGCAGCTGCAGATTCACCTGGCGGACAGGTGCGACAAGAATCAGGTGAGCTCGATAGCTGCTCAGTAGCCGTTCTGACCCGGTTTGGACCCGGTCCATTGAGTTGTCGTAACCGTGCTAACCAGGCTAACTGCTAATACAGCGTAGATCGGTAGCTTCATGCTAACGATGCCTATCTCACCGTGCCAACTCAAGCCGGTCCATTTCTGGTCCCTGTTTTATCTGAATCGGGTCCTCTGATCGTGCTCGGCTAAAACCGAGCCGGTCTGAAGCAGATCGGCGGCCTGTGGTCGTGTGTTCGGACCGGATCCAGGGGTTGACCTACTTTTCTTCCCGGAACCGCGGACAGCCAGGCAGTGCGACGCCGCATCCCAGAACCAGACCTGAAGCGATTAAAGAGCGCTTTTATTGACACACATGTGCTCGATGAATGCGTAGAGGTTCGTGTCACATCCGGATCTTTCGGAGGGCTTTCACACGCAATGATCCGGATCAGCGTGGATTCAGGAAGACCTGCAGGTGAAACCGCTTTGATGCGGACAGCTCAGGTTTGGACAGATTCACTTTGGTCACATCAGAATAAAATCAGGTCGACAGAGATCCGCAAAACTGACTCGGAGGCTTCGAATGAAAAGACTCCCAACTTTGAGCTGGCCATCAAACCGTCTTAAAAGTCTAATTGATGATTAATACACAAGCAATCACACCAGATGAGGTCACTTCCTGTTTGATGCAGAGGACCAATGAGAGTCAGCCGATCCTTCGTCCATCAGGAAGTTATTTCGGTGAAATGAAGGTCGGCACGCAGCGGTAACAAACTCATCAAATTCATTTCACTGGGTTTCACTTCAGATTTTACCCCCGCTCATCAGCGCCCCCTGCAGTGCCTCCCACAGTTTGAGAACCACTGTCCCAGACAGGTGAGCTCTAGTGTGGAGTTACTGACGGAGGAAGTAGTCAAGTATCAGTACTACAGTGGGAAAATACTGTGAATCCTGCAATCCAACCCTGTGTTCCAATACCCATACTGCCTTACTATTTAGTAAGCCCGATAAAGATTCAGTATGTCCCAGTACATAGTATGTGAAGAACAGTATGCCAGAAGTACCAGGATGTTCCACTACATCCGGTTGGATTTTGCAGTGTGCAAGCCAGCATGCTTCTCTGGCCATTCTGGCCCACAATCCTCTGCGCAGAGGAAAATATGTCGCAGACGTCACGTCAGACAGATGACGGATGATTGACAGTACGACAAGCGCCGCAATGACAGATGACGGTGCCGTTAAGTGTGAGTTCTACGTAAGTTTTGTGACTCCCATGTACAATGAATATTTTGTTGCTGCACAACGCTGAGTGAATAAATGAGTGCAAACGGTAAGTTACATTTGAACGACTTTGACCACGGAATGTCTCAGAGCGCATTCTCGCTCGACTTGTGCGACAAATCTTCGCTCTAAGGCTGCGACGGACATAGGAGCGTCAGGAGTAATATGTCCCAGTTGGATGCATACTGCGTGCAACAGTGTGTACTCTGTGAGGGCGGCTGCAGTATGTACTACAAGTAAAAAGCAAAAGTGTGCGAGTCGGAACGGAAGTGTCAGCGGAGTGAAAGAAAACGAGCGCCTCATTCAGCGACTTCCCAACGTGCCGAACGTTAAAGAGACACATTTGTGTTTATGTGTCATGCAGCAGAGGACCCAGTGAAAGTGTTTCATGCTAGACTGTGATGTCATCATTTTAGACTGTGACGTCATCATTTTAGACTGTGACATCATCATGAAAAACATGCCAAAAATCGACACTTTCTGTCGTACTGTTTGATTTCTGTAAATGCTTTTGTCTTAATTTATGATCCTGTCTCTTAATGCTTGTGGGTTCTATACTGTAATTTGATTGGTTGGACGGTATGATGTCACCACACTCTGAGCTCCATCATGAAGCTCAGCCCACAGATTTAAGGCGCAGATTTCACGACACAGCTTTGAACATGAGTGGGCGTGTTTTGCTCTTGTGTCTCAGGGACAGTTAAACCCTCCGTCTCCTCCCAGTGGACGTCCTTGCCGCGGGTCAAAGGTCGTCTCCTCTTCCTGCAGTGATGGCTCTGATCTCTCTTGATGATCTCGAGGGATTGGACGAGGAGCAGCTGGACGATGACATTGCAGACAACCCCGAACCAATGGAGGAAGATGACCGACTGCTGACACGCTGGCAGGCGATTGCCAGCACCCACCAGGTGTCAGTTCCTCCAGGTGAGGGGGGCGGGGCCAGTTATTTGCTCTATCCGCCGTCTCACTATCGCATTGTCCTCCAGAGAGAGACAGAGGAGCAGGCTGTTTCACCTGGTGCGTCTTCACCGCCCTCACATATGGATACATCTCAGATTTTTTTTGGCATACTGCAGATTTTGCTTGTGTTTACATACAGCATACTACATTCTACTCTTTGGCCAAATCAGTACATACTGCCAGTATAGTATGCGGTTTTGAAGATAGCTTTTGTCTACGTCTGATGGAAGCAGCTGCAGGACGCACAGGGCAGATAGAGCCGGACAGGAAATCGGAGAGGAAAGCAAGGAGCATCTGGTTAGTTTTCAAAATAAAATGACCGGCGTTGACTCCCGATGGCAAAAACAGAGAAAAAGCAGCCATTCACTGATGTAGCTTAGCCATGCTAAAATGATGAAAATGACCCAAAAACAACAAAGTGATAGTTGTGGAAGAACAAACCCGAGTCGCAGATGTGACATCAGAGAATAAAGAGTCGGAGGAATGAAAGCATCAGAGAAGCGCGAGGAAAACTGAGTTAACTGTCGCTCACTATTAAAGTGTCACAAAAAGAGTCAGCCTGTAAACTTGGAGCTCCTTTTCTCCTTTTCTCTCAGCAGTTACAAATGTGAACATTTAACCTGTCTGCTGTTACTGATGTCCCACAGTCTGAACCTCACAACTCTCTGTTGGTGTGTGCACGTTACAGAAATGAGTGGGCCGATACAGGAAATGACCCGCAACAACCAGCAGAGGGAGTTCATCCCCTTTACTCCAGTTTCCTGCCATGAGAAGGTAAAGGGCCCGTCAGAGCCCCATGGTAACCATGATACATCACCATGGTAACCTTGGCCCCCACCTGTAAATTTGATTGATTCCATCATAGTAAATATATACGTATATAAATTTATTTAGGTGAAAAAAGTCTTTATTGTTTTAAGTGTTTTCTCTGACTCATGATTTATTGAAACATTCACTAAGTAAATAATACAAAAACATTAGATTTCCTTTTTAATTCTACACATGAATGGACACGTTTAAGGATAAAACATGCTGAACAGGAGTCACACAACTGAACGGCAGAGTCAAAAAAATTTACTTTTTGGCTAAATTGAGAAACTTTAGTGGCCCAAATTCTGTTTCACTGGGTATTGATTTGCACCGTGGCTTATTTGACTACAAATAATTACAGCAGGTTTTTACTGTGCAAACTCATCCTAAGCTTCACTCAGTATAAGTGGATCACATTGGATGTACAAGTTTGTTTGTTTGTTTTTTTAATCAAGAACAGGTACAGTGAAGTACATACATACACTGTTGCACAGCGACCTGCGTCACTTTTCTCTTTGTACTCGTTGTGTTTTTCTCTCTGGTGGCTTCACGCCAGCTGTGTGTATGAAACATGTGGAACCCGGTGATATATGTCTGACCCCCACCCTCTCTTCAGATGGGGGAGGTGCTGTACGAGGAGAGGGTGTATCCCGCGGGAAACTGGGCGTGTGTGACCAGAGGAGAAGATCTTTATGAACAGAGCATCTCGCTAAGTTTCATGAAGCTGATGCGCTTCATCTGTAAAGAAAACTCTGCAGGTCAGACTCCGCCCACACACAGCACACCTGTGATACAACACCAAGGACACACTGAGTCCAACATGAGACACGACACTGTCAGAATTTGCGTTGGGTCATGTGACCGCTATTGATTGTCACGTATTGATGGCGTGCAGGTCGATACCTGGGGATGACGGTGCCGGTGATAAGTCGCATCAACATGATGGAGGACGGAAACACGTTTAAGAAAGACGTCCAGACAGAGTTCTTCCTGCCCGCTGAGTATCAGAGCAGCCCCCCTCAACCCACTGACCCCGACATCGCCATCATCCACCGAGAGCCAGTCAGAGTGGTCACCAGGTCAGCAGTTCATCTTCGTCTTATCGAAGCTGAGTGTCAGACGTGTGCCTTGTGTTTCTTCCAGTCCATCGATCACATGACTTCGATAAAAAGCGATCTTTATTTAAAACATTGACTCAGCAGCTCAGTGGCCTTGTGGTTAGTGTCCAGGAAGTCGGGGTTCGATCCCTTGACAACATTATCCTGTAAAAAAATCACTGAACCTTTCATGTCTTGTGATAACAATGTTCTACTCTCTGATTGGCTGTCAGGACGTTCTTCGGGACGACCACAGAGGAGACGGTGGGCCGTCAGATCGGCCTGCTGTGGGAGATTCTGGGAGCCACTGAGGAATTCCAAAGAGACACTTACATGGTCGCCGTGTACGAGAACCCTGGAGCGTCTCGCCGCAGGAACGAGATCTGGTTCATCAGACGCAGCCTGTAGATGCTTACCCATCATCCTCTGCCCCCCGACCTCCTCTGATTGGCTGGTTTGTTATCTGCTCAGTAGCTATCCTCCTGTAGCTATAGAGCTTTACAGTTAAATCTGACCAATCAAAGCAGGTGATGTAAGTTTGCAGGTTCCTAACAATAAGCCCCGCCCTTCTGCCCTCCACTCGCTGACTGACATCTAATTGGTTCACATTGTAAAATGATCCACTGTCACATCAACAAGCTTCTGTCCTGATTGGCTGTGATGAATCCCGAGGGGGATGATGTCAGAGTTAAGGTGATAAATTTCATGTTTCTGATGCAGGTGATCAATAGATATTGATTAGACACTTCATAGTGTGATCATATGCAAGTGTTTCTTTTGGGTGAATGTTAAAAATGTACTTCAGTGCTCATAGTCGGCTCTAAATTCTGTTTTCATGAGGACACACTGTGTTTTTTTGGGAACACCTGTACCTGCAGCTGCTGCTGATCCAACAGGTGTCAAAGAGCAGCTGTGAAACAGACGCAGCATTGTACAGCTGAGCTGGAGAGGAGCTCAAGTGAAGAAACGGGAAAGAACATTTCAACACTTGACGAAATCTGGAGATGTTCAAATGATTCCACTGTCAGTGGAAACAGTTAGCTTAGCTCAGCATGACGACCAGACACAGAGGGAAACTGCTAGCCTAGCTCCGTCCTGGAGATTCAGACAGACAGACAGACAGACAGACAGGTCATGCTAGCCTCTGTTTCATGAGAACGAAGACAGGAAGTTCGCAGTGTGACATCATGAAGCTGCATCACTAATCACAGCTCGATTACAGGGGATGTCGTCTCTCCTCCTGGTGTTCGAAAATCATAAGCATGTTGAAACTGACTGCAGCTCTTCTGATTTGTTCTTAATTTCACGAGAATTTTTTCTTTTTAAGTTTGTGATTTTTGGTGCCTGTAATTTGAATTTAATACTTCCTGTTCCTTTTCACTGTAAAACTGTTTTATATTGTATTATTCCTTCTGTTTCAGCGTTTGTGTATGAAATATTAAAATAAAATCTGATTTCAAAGGTCTGTCGGTCTGAAATAAACTTAAAATTTAGGGCTTGTAGAAGTAATATATTAATAGTAATATATTATTAGTAATATAAAGGCTTAAAGCTCAGTTTAGAACATTAATCACAAAGGCTTTCACATGTATCATGGTTGTTCTAATGAAAAAAGTGGCATCCTACTGATGGCAACAAGGGGGCGCTGTTGTGTTGAGGCTGTAAATCATTTAAGCAGCAAGTGAGAATGTGGAGGAGGAGGAAAGGACTTCTGGGTTTGACTTGGAGATGCAGGACGCCTCACTGAGGAAACTGACGAGAAAAAAAACTAAGTCTGCACATCAAAGCACTGCCTCAAAAAATGTTCCACTGATTGACAGAAAACAACTCTGATGTCATTTACTGATGAAAAGTTTCCTCTGGTGTCTGTTTTTCATCACGGCAAACTGACCCTGAAAATCTTTTTCATGTCGTAGTTCACTGATTCAGCTTTCTACACAAACATGAGACTTCACTGATTCAGTGAAACTGAGTTTCCTTTCCACAAAAAGCTTAAGTTTGTGAAGTAATGAGATGTCGTTGTGACACCAGACGTTCGTGTTTCTGCTCAGAAAAATTAGATAAAGGCTGGAACGAGTCATGAACAGACGAGAACAAACTGATGTGGAACCAAAACAACTTTATTTACAAAAAACAAGTCGAGTCTTGCAGTCGTTTCCACCCAACGGTCAAATTCAGAAATAAAAACTCTTAAAACTGCATAAAAAACAAAAAAACAGACTGAAAAATAACAGAGGAGAGGGGGCGGGGCTCCGCTGTGACATCATCGAGGTGACATCAGATCAGATCGGCCACTGCAGAGACAAAACAAACACAAGCAGGTCAGTGAGGCAGCAGCCAATCACAGCAGCTCTGTTCTAGTTAGCTAACATCAGCTAGTTTGTTAGCACTGTTAACCAGTTAGCTTCAGCCACAAGTTTGTCCTGAACGTTAGTTCATGGGTTCATTAAAGAGCAGCAAACAGCAAAATGTGTTCTCGTCAGAGAAGCTGCAGCTGTTGAGTTTTTTTATCTGATGTTTTTAGTGGTAATTGTGAGAAAACAGAAGCTGATCAGGCCTCAGTTTTTTCAAAGGCCGCTCGTGTGTTTCCATGGTTACAGGGAAGCTGCCTGTTAGCAGCAGGAAGATGGACCGGGAGCTGCGAGGAAAGGAACAAAAGAATGACGTTTTTACCTGATGATGTCATTCTGTTGTTCTGGGCTGAGATCAGATGGAGACTCGGTGAGCAGCAGCTCTGAACTGAAGCGAGCTGCCGCAGATTTCACACTGTGGCCTTTGGGGTTCTATGTTTATGCTAAATGTTGTTCCCTCAAGATAAAGGAATTAGTGACTTTCATATTACATTATGTTGCAGCTGCACAGAGCTCAGTGTGGGACTATTTTCTGTGGAGTGATACATGGAGTCTCAGCAAAAAGTGGTTATTTTTTTTAGAATCATTTCTATTTTAAATTTCTCATTGATTTCTTTTGAATATATATTCACTAATTCCTTTAACTCTGAGCAGATTGGCTCCACTGCTGTGACATCACAGGAAGTTACACTTCTGATCGGCTGTTCTTTTTGTCCGAGCTGTGACCTCAGGAGCTGCAGGTGTGTGACCGGTCGACTCGTACCGTTCATGGGCATCTCGTCGATCTGGGTCGAGTAGTACTGCTCAATGTCCCGCAGAATCCTGATGTCATCGTTCTTCACAAAGTTGATGGCCACACCCTTGCGGCCATAACGACCGGACCGACCAATCCTGCAGGAGGTCAGAGGTCACCTCAGGTCACTACAGACAGTTTGTCATACATATATATTACATATTTTCTGTGGAGGGATACGCTGTGTAGCAGCTGTGCTGTGTACCTGTGGATGTAGAGCTCTCTGTTGTTGGGCAGGTCGTAGTTGATGATCAGAGAAACTTGAGGAACATCTAACCCTCTCGCCCAAACGTCCGTAGAGATCAACACACGACTGCGTACAAACAAAAAACATGATGTTTGTTATGACTTTATACCAGAGAAACACAACGAGAACTCTGACCCCGGCCCCAGGACCTGGACCCCGGGGCCCGGGGCCCGGTCCACTCCAGTTTATGTCACCTGGCTCCTGATCTGAACTCCTTCATGATGGACTCCCTCTCTTTCTGAGGCATGTCTCCGTGCATCGACGACACGGTGAAGTTGGCTTCTCTCATCTTCTCTGTCAGCCAGTCCACCTGAAACATACACACACACACTCAGCCTCCCAGAATGCTTTGCTGTTAACATACAGGACTGAGGACCAGTGGCCAGTTGAACCAAATTCTCACATAAAAAACTAAGTGATATTAGAGGCTAACAGCTAAGCTAAGCTAAGACCAACTGCCAGCCGGTTTAAAAGACCAACGGCGCCATCAAGTGGTCAAACGATCAATTACAACATTAAGAACAAAAACAGGACATTATTATTATTATTGGGCAAATGAAATGTGATCATAACAACCAACAGAACAACAGTCGACGCTGACAAATGTTTATAAATGAGTAGTTAGTGATATTTGCTCGTCAGCTCTGAAACATTAAGTAAAGGTGAAGCTGTGAATCACACACTGTCACACTGTGTGGCAGGGCCGGCCTAAAAAAATCATTATGGCAACATATCGCAATATTTATTTGTAATATATTGCATCGTATCATGATGTGTATAGTGAAGTCCTTGCCAGTACCCAGGCCTAATGTTCGGTGACACAATAGAACACTGAGGCACTTCCCTGTCATGTTTTCAGTCTGTGTGTCCAGTTTAAGTACAAGAGTTCACCTAAGTTTCATTTTTCATTGTGATGTCATGGCAGCTACATCCGTGTGCTCGGTATTCATTACACTTCTCTCCTCTGTCTCTTTCCCGCCTTTCCAAACAAGGCTGCAGGCCCACCGTAACTTGTGTCTACATTGGAACTATTTCAGCTGATGCAGATCACAGAAATGATGTTAGTCTTCATCACTGCATCATCATCAATACGAAAAGCTGAGTGCTGAGACAGTCTAAACGCAACAAGCTGCGCTGTACTGCCACGACTGTTGACTGTTTATTGATTCACTTGAGAAGATTCAATTTCATCTCATCTACCAGCCAAAGCGTGTGTGTGTGTGTGTGTGTGTGTGTGTGTGTGTGTCTGACCTTCCTCTTGGTGTTGCAGAAGATGACGGCCTGCGTGATGGTCAGGGTGTCGTACAGATCACACAGAGTGTCAAACTTCCATTCTTCTCTCTCCACAGCCACGAAGAACTGCTTGATCCCTTCCAGAGTCAACTCATCACTACGTGCACACACGCACACACACGCAAACACACACACAAACTCAGCGTCACACGGCAGTTTAAGATCAACTGAGCGACTGCGGATGTGTGTGTGTGTGGCTGTTCTCACCGTTTGACCAGGATGCGGATGGGGTCGGTCATGAACTTGTTGGTCATCTCCAGGATCTCATGAGGCAGCGTGGCGCTGATCAGAACCACCTGTGTGGCGGGAGGCAGGTAACGGTACACGTCGTAGATCTGCTCCTTAAAACCTGAACACACAACACGATGATGACGATGATGATGATGACTGCAAATACTGCCCATCAGCAAAATGCTACATGTGTGAAGCATGTTCATGAACACATTGCAGATTTCTGTTGGCTTTCCAGCTGACTCACACGAGCCGTTTGGCGGCCCCTCGGCTTAAAACTCTCTACAAACACGAAAACGGTTTTTCTTCTCATCTGTGGTCCATGTCCACAATCCTCCCTCACTGATTCTATCATCAGTCTGAAGACACTCTGTTTGTCGTCACTGTGTTCTGTCCACACAGTTTCCCAGAGTTCAGTTCAGTGACAAGATTTTTGAGCAACATCACACGTTCACACGCTCAGTCTCACCTTTGTTGAGCATCTCGTCGGCTTCGTCCAGAACCAGCATCTTAATGGCTCTCGTCCTCAGACTCCTGCGACGAATCATATCTACAGAAAAACAGAAAACCATCAGCTTCCTGTTGGCTGTCACGCTTATAGACTGACCAACCAGCAGTCAGAGCAGCTCTTCCATACTTTCATGTGACAGCACCGGCTGCTGCAGAATAAACAGAAGAAGTTTAGCTGCTACATTTCTTTGATCTGTTTTAAGTCAGACTACTAACGTTGCAGCTATAACTAAATCTGTGTCAACATGGCCGAGACAACAGGGGAAATAAATTAAGGTTCTGCAGACATGACGGAGAGGAAATTCTTACATGAACGGGAGGAATTGTGCTTTTTGTTGAATGAAATCTTTCATCTTAAAACGACATGATTGCAAGTCTGACCAACAGAGGATTGTTGAAGACTAGAGCTGCAAGAATTAATCAAATAATCAATTAATCGATTGGAAGAAACTTAATCGCCAACTATTTTGATAACTGATCGATTGTGAAGTCATTTTTAAATAAAAAAGGAAAAAGAATTCCTGGTTTAGGCTCTAAGATGTGAAGATTTGCTGCTTCTCTGTCATTTACAGGCATAAATGAGGAGTCTTTCTGAAGACATCGCATTGTGCTCTGGGAAATTACGAGGCGCATTTTTAGCACTTTTTTCACCTTTAGGACAGGGTTAGTCACACACACACACACACACACACACACACAGACAGACAGACAGACGGACGCACACACACACAACGTTTACTCTAGCGCCACCTTCAGAACTCCCCAAACTTCAATGCAGTTTCTCACACACACAGGAAGAGGCACTAGCCTTAAAGTAAGGAAATATTCTGGCCCAGGTTGCCATAGCAACACGATGTATTGTGACGCTCTGTTGTGCTATGGTCACGGCATGTGAGCGGCGCGTGGTACCAGCACAACGAGCGGGAGAGTCATTAGCGACTCAGCGAGGAAGCTGTGACCCGGCTGGAGGACAGCGCTGCTACTGTCGTGGCACGACTCCTCGGGGATCAAACGTCCAAAAGTGCCGACAGCGAGGTTGAAAAACTTTCTCAGCGATAACCCCGCCTCTCTGGATGTAAATCCTGTTGACTGGTGGAAAGCACAGCGGAGAGATTCCCGAGGCTGGACAATATTTGCGCATCCCGGGGTCGTCTGTGGTGACGAGTTTTCTGCTGCTGGACTTAGAGTGAACCCCCGACCGCAGACATATGCTCAGTTTCCTGAATAAAAACCTAATGTTACCTCTGATATATGTCGCGAGTGAGCAGGATTTTTCTGTTCCCACAAAGCACTCCTGACTGAAAAAATTACATTCAGTTGTTTAATACAAACCAGCGAGTTTATTAAGGAGAAGAGTATTTGTTTTTTTTCCTTTCATAAAGCCACTTTATTGAAAGAGGGGTCTTGTTGGTTTGGTCCGCCTTGTTAGTCGGGAAATGGCGGCACGTATTTGTGACCTACTTGGCGGTGCTTTTTTAAAATATCTGATGAATATTTCTAGCAGGCCTTGTCGTTTTTTGAGGCTAATTTACTTGTTTGCATTGTGTTTTATTAATGCAACCAAGTGAATAAAACTTAAACTAAGAAAGAAACGTGTTTTGCATCATTAATTATTAGTGATGGACTAATGATCGTTTACGTGATCAACTCTCGGTTGCGGAAAACGCATCAAACTTGCGACCATGAATTCACTGAAGGGCTGTCCCCAACCCTGAGGTCTCTGTTGACAACACTGCAGCGCTGCCGTCTGCACTGCGTTTTCACACAAATGGCAGCGAGCCAGCAGGTGAATGTATCCTGGCAACAGCAGTCACACGGGCTTTTCATGAGCATTGTTGCTAGGACCGAGCGTCGTTAGCATCGACTTAGTTCAGACCAGCTGGTGCAACCGGACTTTTCCACTAAACACTGGCTGAGGCTCGGAAAAAACAGTCTTCAAGTTTCAAGACCTGTCCAGGATTTTCATGGCTGTGCTGTGAAAGTGTCAGCGAGACTCACCAAACACACGTCCAGGCGTCCCTGCCACCACGTGCTGTCCGTAGTCCAGCTTGCGGATGTCCTCGCCCACGTTGGTCCCTCCAATGCAGGCGTGACACTGGACGTTCATGTAGTCTCCCAGAGCCAGCAGCACCTGGACACGCAGGAGCGACAGAACCAATCAGAAACCAGCACAAATCATTCCTGCTCACAAACGACTGGCCGGGTGTGATGGTGTGGGCGGGGCTACCTTCTGAATCTGTCCAGCCAGCTCTCGGGTTGGGGCGAGGATCAGAGCCTGGGTCTCCCTCACCTGCAGACAGGAAACACGTCACAGCATGATGACATCACGTCAACACCTGCGCAGGTTAACCCTGCAGACTGGTTCAGAGTTTGTCATTCGGGTTTAGATCAGTGCGGCTCAAACACTGAAGGAATTATTCGCATCAGCGGTTTACTGAGGTTTAATTCAGACTGCTGCTTACATGCTCGCCCTTTACTACCTTAAAAATATTTTTCCATCTGTGCTTTTGTGCTCTTTCAGCTCAGTCCCAGATACCGACAGGGTCCCAGGGTCCCTGCAGTGGAACGTGCTGAAGCTGCACACTCACCTGGATGTCAAGACACTGCAGCACCGACACGCAGAACGTGGCCGTCTTTCCTGTTCCAGACTGAGACCTGAGCACATCAGAGAGCGGCTGTTAAAGGACACCGCGGATCTCCGCAGAACGTTACAGAACATCACAGAACAATCACGCTGTTTGAGTCCTTACTGGGCGATGACGTCTCTGCCTTTGATGATCTGTTTGATGGCTCTCTGCTGGATAGCCGAAGGCTTCTCGAAACCTGAAACAAAGTTAGTCTCATGAAACGAGGGTTGCAAAAATCATCTGTACTCAGATACTTTAAAACTTCCAAGTCAGTATTGGATAAGACACTCTTCTGCAACGGTATAAATACCATCAGTGCCCTCTGCGCCTCTTCACAGCATCGCCGCGGACAGGCAGGCCAGCAGCTGAATACTTTAGCTGTGGTCTAGTGTCAGCTGGGCAGTGCTGCCACTAAAAAACCAACTG
>JAQLOL010000019.1:125558-154606 GCA_029783665.1 Naso thynnoides
CCGTGAAAAGAAAAAAAAGTTTGCTCATTCACTTGAATTGATGTGCAATCCTGTGCCGCTGAAGCAGTCTTTGGGGTTCAGTGCCTTGCTCAAGGAGAAAATAAGCATAACTGTGGGCACCAAATGTAATAGCAGTCACCCATCAGTAATGTGCGGTTTGCAGTCAGTGTGCAGACATTGCTCGTTTTATGGTTGCTCTTCATAAATATATGTATAATTACACTCCTAAAAAATGTTTTCCCCTTGAATGTGTTTTACTGATACAAAATGTTTGCATAAAAAAGAATATATGCCGGGAGACACATTCGGCTTATATCTAGCTGCAGCAAGCCATGTGTTTTATGACATCCATCCATTATCTATAACTGCTTTTCCTTTGCACGGTCACAGAGAGGATGGAGCTGATCCCTGCTGCCATCAGGTGAGCAGGGGGCTCACCTTGGAATACGTCAAATAACAAATAACAATTTCGCTTTTTCAGTGCGCTTCAGTTTATCTTGGTGAACCACAAAGGATATTTTCTCCCCTTTGGCTTTATCATAATCACTGAGATTTGTATCCTTCCTGAGCTGCAGTTCAGACGAACATTTTTCATTAATATTTCCCTTTCCTCCAATCACTCCCTTTACCGTCTCATCTTCTCATCTCTCCCTCCATGCGGTCATCCTCCTCCTCTTCATACAGTGGAAGTAAATAACATCAGCTTAACAAATTAATTCCCCCTCAACCCTCATTGGCCCTCTTCATTGTCTCTACCAGGTTTATGGGATAACTCCCCTATCAATTAAAGTCTAATTCTGTTAGCTGTCATGTATGGAGCACCGGGGTATTTCATCAGCTTATGAAAATGCCAGCTCATTTTAAGAAAGTGTCATCTCGAATACAACCTACACACCGTGGGACTTTAGAGTAGAAGATATTTAATATCACCCAGATTAAAAAGACGAAGTAGGTGGAAACACTTGGGTGCAAATAAAAAGCTTAATAAATGTAATCTAGTAACCTTTGCTCTGTGTCAACACAAATGTGCTGCAGTAAAATGCAGCTCGCGCGCCTGGTCTGTTTAACCGTTTGGATTGTAAGTAATTCATTTTATGACACTTCTGAGTCACAATACACTTTCCTTCTAATATTGAAAAAATAACTTACATTAGCATTTTACAGGAGTGGTGTTGAAGTCATGTGCTGTGTTATGATCATAATTTACTGTGAAATAAACTATTTACACAATATGAAAAACCTAGTCAATAGCAGGTGCGTATTATATTTTGTTTTGTCCTTGGTTGGATCTCTGTTTTTTCCTGAAAAGTGTTTGTTTTAGTGTTGTACTATTTTCCTCTGGTGGAAGCGTCACATGACACGGAGCTAGCATATGGAAGACGCACTTCTCTCTGTGTTATTCAGCAGCAGTTATACTGTTTAGAACTTGCATAAGTTCCTTACTCCTGTTGAGATTGCCAGTGGGACCTCTGGGCTTATCATTCTTCTTCCAGTTGATCCTGGGCATCCGAAGGAATGTCCTCAGCACAGCCATTACTATAGGCGACGGGAAGTTGGGGTGTGCAGCCCAACAGATCTCTGCATCATCTTGGGTTGTTGTCTCCAGCTCTGACAGGCTTGCCTCCACTAAGTCCCATTCCCTGCAACGTAAATACTCATCCTCTGATGCCATGGGCATGCAACGCCTGCAGGTGCACCAAGAATCTACAGTTCTTGGTATTTGTGGATATTCTCCTCCTGCTCGCTGGACTGCTGCTTGTCCCGTTCCTTGTCTGTACATTCCACTTCAAATAAATACGGTTCAGAGCGATAGGTTCTATCTCAAGTTCAAAATCACTCTCAGTATCAGCTTCAGTCATAGTATGCTTGTGTTGTGATGCTCAAAGATGAAATTCATTTATACTCTGCTGAGTTTGTTTACACTAGCAAAGACCTGGACAACAGCTAGTGTGCATCAAACTCTACTTTCATTTAAAAATGATAATTACACAAAAACTGAGCATGAAAATAACAAATAGAATGTGACCTGTATGTTATTTAATGTATAAATATTAGGGCTGTCAGTGGTAACACGTTAACCGCAATCGATTTAAAGGCTGCATTTAACATGTTTGGTTTTTTTTAATCACCAAAATTGCATGTGGCTGTTTTGTCCCTTCCACATACCCTTAGCCAAGCCACTGCAGCATCTTCCTCCCCCCTACTGGGGAGAACAACAACAATACGCTTCTGAATGGTTTGTTTTGTTTTGTTTTTTTTTCATTTTAATATTTGCCTTCCTCCTGAGTTAGAGACAAGAAGATGGATACCATTCTTCAGACTGTGTGTACGATAACAAGTAAAAGACAAGCAGAGCTTACCCACTGCTAATTAGCTTAGCTCAAATACTGATAGTCAGCGGGGGGCACGCTAGTCTGCCTCCACCGAAATTCATCAGATAAATTTTCCAATAGCTCCAAACATTCCTGTGTGCTTGTTGTGACTTGTGTGTGTACCAAGGCCAAACCATCTCGGACGTGCTTGTAAGTAGGTCAACAAAACTAAAGATCGGTCAAAAAATTTTAAATTACATAACCGTTTAGAGTTGTTGGAATCTTATCTGATGACTTAAGGCGGAGGAGGGCTAGCTCTTCCCACTGACTACCAAAATTTGTGCTAAGCTAATAGGGGACTACTATGTCTGGCATTTGATTCCCAATCAAGATTGCTTTACACTGTTAATATGGACTTAAAAACTGTTGTGAAATGCAAAAGAGTAGAATTTTAAACATGCAGTTAAAAATATAATTAATCACAATTATTGAAATTCAGCAATTAATCATTTTTAAAACAAGGTTAATCTTTTGACAACCCTAATAAATACTGCGGTATGTTTAAAAACTGTCAATTTGAAGCACATTAAATGTTAGTTTGTAGCTTTTCTTTTTCCAGCAAATGCGATGGATAATTTCAGACACCTCACCTTAGTCACAGGCATGAGGCATGAAATCTTGTTGAGTCATTTAGAATATTTACAGAACACACTGATAACTACATTTTATGCCATGTATTGAATCTCTATTAACTTCAAGTAGTCTTTAAGAAAAGCAAAATAGAAATCTAACACTCAGCAGTCTTTGGCACACGATGTTACATTCAGCAAAATGTTTATTATGTCTAAGCTTGGAAGGTATTCTTTGATAAAGCTGCAATGTGTAGTCTGCTAGGGGCACTTCATTTATTGGGATCTTGTGAGGCCAATAACCACATACTGAGAGTGTACACTAAAATAAAAACCACATTATTGAGATTACGACTCTGAACATAAACAAACTTTTTGCTGTAATACCTCATTACCTGATTCTCTAGCCTGTCAGCAATTGTTTACATTATATGAAAACAGAAGAGCCAGAAGTTAGGGAATGTCTGAAAAGTACATTTTAATATCTCAACTGTGTACAAACACAACAAGGGAGGGTAACAATTGGAGGAAACTGCACAGATCGACACACCAACAAACTTGATGTTAAAGTGGTCAAAGACAACATTTCCTACACATTAAGCACATGAGCCACCTTAAAGTCTTGCCAACTGCTGGCTCATCAGTTTTACACCTCCGGAGTTGGCTTTTCTGCCCACTTTCTTTGACACATCAGTAAGCATCACTGTTTTCAGCAATACAGTCAAAATGCTTTGAGCAAATCACTGATGTCGTAACTGGTAATAGTCTCCCTGAAGAGCACAAGCCCAGAGGCCATCACATGTGCTTCTCATGTGGAAAGAAAAAAAAAAGTTGCTGAAAAAGAAGCAGTAGCTTTTTTTTTGTTTGAATCTGTGGAGAGACAGAGATTGCAGTTCATGGGTGGGTGGTGTGGAATCCAGTATAGAGTCAGCCGACAACTGATAATGACCCTCAACAGATATAATTTAACCACAGCCACTGATTCTCTGTGTACTTATTTGAATGTTAAATCCTTTCTTCACTGTATGTTTGGAAAGAAAGAAAAGAAGAAGAAGAAATAAAAATTACTCTCCGCAATGACGCCTCCCACAGTAGCCTATGACAAAGGGTTGATGAGTTATGGAAGGGGACTGGCTACAATCTAAGGGTTGGGGCAAGCCATGACCAATGAAAGTGTGTGTGGTTCTATAAAGTTTAGCCATGTTACATAAATCCATTTAGAAGCTTTGTTACAGACGATCCTCACTACCACGCCCCCTTTTTGCCAGTTTTCCTGAACGTCAATCAGCTGTCATTTGGCTCAAGACCAAGCTTTCCACTACATCTTAAGCACGTCAGTGAATCCATTTGGAAGTTATGCATTTTTTTCAATAGGCCACTCCTATTTCCATGCCCCCTTTTAGCCAGCTGGCATGAACACCTTCATTCACAAAACACACACACACACACACTTGATCTCCATGCCAAATTTAAGCCTCCTAAGATGAAAACTGTGGCCACCAAAGAGAGAGTAATATTCGTGGACCAACCGACTGACCGCAGAGCCCAATATAGAGCTGCTGGCCGCAGCTAAAAAACAACTAGGGCTCTATTTTTGTGAATCCAGGCGTAGTGCAGGCGCGGGTCCAAGCTGTAGGTGCATGAAGCGCAAGTTGGTGTGATAATCTTTCTTGGTAATTTGGTGAACAGAGATACAGGCACGCCTGAGGTGCAGCCTGGTGCAGTGGAAAAGTGGAGTCAAACAATCAATCAAATGTATTTTTGTTAGCCCAAAATCACTAATTACAATATGTCTCAGGGGGCTTCACAAACTGCACAGATGTGACATCCTCTGTCCTTAGACCTCTCACCAGGTGAGGAAAAACTTAAAAAACCCTGAATTGATGGAAAGAATCAGGGAAAAATAAGAAACCTCTGAGAGAACCACAGAGGAGGGATCCCTCTCCCTAGGACGGACAGATGTGACATAGATGTCACATGTACAGAACACAACAACAAAACAATCACAATGTAGTTGCTACATCTTGGATTATGAGACTATAGATCCAGAAAGATGTGGAGTCCATGAGTCCAAGAGCACAGTCTATAGGTCAGATGTGTAATCTATTGATCAAGAAGGTAGTGCAGTCCATAGAACTAGAGGCATATGCAGTTTATCAATCAAGACAGTCTTGGGGAGTTGGCATGATGATCCCATGCCACAAAATCTCCCATTCTCTAAAGAAAATGGCGACTGGAGACCCCAGTCAGGATCCTGAGCTGGACGGTCATCTCTCGACCAGCCGGACCCACAGCAGCTCGGTGGGGGTGTGGAGTTAGTAACATGCAGCTACTGGGACAACAGTTAAAGAAGGAAGAGAGAAACAGAGGAGCTCAGTGCGTCATGGGAAATCCCTCAGCGGTCTAAGCCTATAATAGGACAACTATGGGCCAGCCTGTGCCAGCCTTAACTATAGGCTTTATCAAAAAGGAAGGTTTTAAGACCACTCTTCAACATAGAGAGGGTGTCTCCCTCCTGGACCTTGGCTGGGATCTAGTTCCAGAGAAGCGGGGCCTGATAGCTGAAGGCTCTGCCCCCAGACTCATTTTGGAGATCCTAGGAACTACAAGTAAGCCTGCATTTTGGGAGCACAGCGATCTAGATGGATAAGTGGGAACAATAAGCTCTTTAAGATATAAAAGGTGCCTGGCCATTGAAGACTTTGCAGGTGAGGAGAAGGACTTTAAACTGCATTCTAGATTTGACAGTGAGCCAGTGAAGAGAGGCTAAAACAGGGGAAATATGATCTGTTTTCCTTGTTCCAGTCAGAAACACGAGCAGCAGCATTCTGAATCAGCTGGAGAGTCTTCAGAGACTTCTTAGTGCAGCCTGATAATGAGGAGTTATAGTAGTCCAGCCCAGAGACAATAAATGCATGGACAAATTTCTAAACATGGATCAACATGTTTAACCTATGTGACGGTGATCATTGGCAGTTTTTTAAGAAGTAGGCTATCTTGAAAAAGAGATCTCTATCTTGATGAGACAACCTTTTTAAATACAGGATTAAATAAATGTTATTGAAAAAAACAAAACAAAAAAACATTAGATTATGAAGTGGGAAATGACTGGAGAGCAGTTTGCATTTACAACATTCAGTAATTTATTGCACGAGTGATAAACAGGTACTGACTCTCCAGATTTCATTATGACATCAATAACATGAGATGGGTTTATTCTTGACCGTAAGGGTGTCCAACCAACTGTGTGACACAGAACGATGAGGAGTACAGAACATGTCAGTGATGAAGGGTGATGCAAACTGTTGATGGTGACACGGAAGATCTCCTCAGTTTGAATGACGGCCGCACAGCAGATCTACGGCCGGAAGACGGCAAACATGTTTTAATACAAGAAAGATGTTTTATTTTTCACCTTTCAGTTAAATGTTTGATTCAAACCTGAAATGATTTTCTGCCGTTGAGTCAAAAGTGTTTGTAACACTCAGCCAGAGTGCTGTAGTTTCAGCTGTCACTGTGCTATGACCTGTGACCCGGGTTCGAACCTGACTTCCGTGGCCGCAGAAAGTTCAGCAGGTCCATAAAGGTGCAGAGCTGTAAACAGGCCAATTAATCTAAGAAGTTCAAAAAGAAGGAATTAGGTTTAGATACTGGACAGCAGTCAGCAGAGACATCCCCACCTCTGTGCGAGCCTCCTGAGGAGCTGTCTCAGTGAAACTGGATTCAAACCTGGTCAAACATTTGTTTGAATTTAAAAATATGAGCTGAATGCGGACACGTTAAAGGAACACTGAGATGAAGGAGTTATCAGCGTGTTTACATGCTTTCAGCCCGAGCAGAGCTTTGTACTCGTGTGCTGTTAACTAACCTGAGGGAAGAGTGACAGTCAGAGGAAGGTGAGGCGTTTCAACTCCCCCTGCTGGACAGATATGACAAGTAACACTTGTACCTGCAGACAGTCGAAAAGAGAAGAAGTGACGATATATTGCTCCAGCCTCGGATGATCTGTTAGCAACCTTAGATTTGAGGAGGGATGTGTGACACTTTCAAGAGATGATTATTGTTTCAGTGTTCTAATCATTTATTTTGTAAGCTATGAATCTATTAACCATGTCCAAATGTGAAAGATGTGTACATGAAGTCAGTATGTTCAGAAAAAAAAAAAAAATCATGTAAAATTCTGTACTCATGAACTATGTTAAATGGAGATTCTGTCACTGTATCTAAAACTAGAATAAATTATCATCGTCGTGCATTAAAAATATTTTTATTGTGTTTAGTGAATTTAAAGACCTGAGTACTCCATCCACCTCTGAGCTTGTTTCATCAGCTCCACTCATGCTGTTATGAATGTAGATCACGTAAAGACAAAATGATCACTTCTACTACGTTCGGTCAAATCTGACCGTATCAAAAGTTTTCTCTCTAAAAAGGGACATTTAATTTCATTTGTTTGTCATGAGGTTCCATGACTTTGTTCACACATGGCACCTACACACACAAAAGAAATGTTGAAAATTTGTATTATATTTTGAGTGTTTTACTGAACTTGTATACATCTGTGGTGTTCCCAGTCAAAAATGACCGGCCATTAGAAATGAATGGGTCAGACTACAATTAGTGTACTAAATACAGTTCAAGCACATTCCCAAACCCCAACACGCAGGCGTCCTTGAGCAGACATACATGCACAAATGCACACACGCACATACACACCTTATGCCCACCTTTTTTGGTTTCCATGGGAACCACACCTCTTGGAAGTCCACACACAAAAATATGACATTATTTCCATGATACATAAAACTTTTTGGCAGCTCTGGTATACGAAACTTTTTTGAGGCCTTGCTCACAAATAATTCTGTAGCTGCACGACGGCTGAGTGATATATTACACATGAGGCTCTAGGTTACGAGTTGCATGAGCTGAGGTCAGTGAGGCCTACAGGTCATAACTACGAAATGGAAGTTCAAAACTTGTAATGTTCACAAAAATTTGAGTTGATAGAAAGATATAACACATTGGGCAATAAAATGTTTTTATGGATTTATAATCCATAACAACTAAAATGGATTGGTCATTTTTGACCGGGCACATTATGATAATTATGCAGAAATGAACAGAACAGGAGGGTTAAGTTGCTTGGTTGATATTTCAGCACTGCAGAGCGCCTCCTGGTGGATGAGAATCAATATAACACATTTTCTCCAAAAAAGTATTTATTGACAGATCATTGACTGATTTCTTCAGCTCTGTCAGAAGAAACAACGTGCTGATAACCAATAACAGACGACACCACGACTGCATAGAAATACTGATACATGAAAACATGAGGAGGTCGAACCTCAGAGGACTGCTTCAGCTTAACAACAGTTCAGTTTCCACGAGAATCCTCAGGTTGGTTCAGTGACACGAGGTCCTGCAGAGAGAAAACCTGCCGACTGCGGCTGACTCCAGATCAGATCTTCTTCTGTCATCCACTCAACAATGCAACAATGTTCTGATGACTGAGTGACCTCAAACACACCAACAGTGGACAAACCAGTTCTCCTCTGATAAAATATCAAAAATCGATTATCATAATTGATCAGGTAAAAACAAAACTGTACAATCTAAACAGCTTTCCTTCATTGTCCTTTTCACATTGTTCTTGTTACCAAATCAGTATTAACATCCACAGTAATTGTTATCAGTGATGTAACGTGTGCCTCCATAGAAAGTGAAAAATAAATGTTTTCTTCTTGTTTCCCAACAGGTTTCACACATGTCGTTTGTGAAGCACAGCTCTGCTTCATGCTATCATGAAACTCTGACAGAAAAATGGAAAGTGTCCAGAGCTCCGAGTTACTTCCTGTCAGCAGGTTGATCTTCATCTGTAGCCCGATGAAGCGGCAACGACACGTAAACATGAGTGTAGTTTTTGGGTGAACTATTCCTTTAAAGAGAGTCTCATCTTTTTTGGCACTTTGTTTTTCTGGATTATAAAGTAAAAACAAACAAACAAAAAAAACAGATACATTCATTGGACAAATAAACACACACAGGTGAGTGTGAGATACCTGCTCAGACTGACATTATCAATACACCTGAACAACAGTCTGATGACATTGTCATCTCTCTCTGATCCAGGGTAAAAAAAATTATCTTTTACAGAATAAACTGAATATTTTGAGAAAAAAATAATCAGAATATTTCATCTGTTGTCATACACTTAAAAAAAACTGTTCTAAAAATATTCCCTCTTTATTCTGGATGTTCCGCTCAAAGAACTGTTGTTGTTGTTGTTGTTGTTGTTGTTGTTGTTGTGTACATGGTGATGAGAAACAAAAAAAGGAAGCCAACAGGAGGTTGATTGTACCACAACAAAGACTGTAGGAAAAAAAGAAGAAACAAAAAGTGTTGAACATATTTGATGACATCCAGCTCTGTGTGTGTATGTGTGTATGTATGTATGTATGTGTGTGTGTGTGTGTGTGCATGTGCATGTACAAGTGTGTGTGTGTAAGAGACAGTCAGTCCTCTTTTGATTGGTGGACGTCCAGGCTAACGACCTGCAGCTCAGTGAGGTTGCTGCTGCTGCTTTGCTGACTGATAACCATCTGAAAAACACACAGAAACAACAGAGTTACTGACGGAGCTGCCTGTGTAGCAGTAATAGTGTCAGTATTTGCTTCAGTAGTAGTGCCAATAGTAGTATGAGTAGAAGCATCAGTAGTGTCGGTGGTAGAGTCAGTAGTAGTGTCAAAAGTAGTGTCAGTAGTAACATCAATAGCAGTGTCAGTAGTAGTGTCAGTGGTGTTAGCAGTAGTATCAATAGCACTGTGAGTGGTAGTATCTATAGTCGCATAAGAAGTGTCAGTCGTAGTTTATATAGTACTGTCAGTAGTGTCAATAGTACTGTCAGTAGTGTCAATAGTACTGTCAGTAGTAGCGTCAGTAGTGTCAATAGTACTGTCAGTAGTAGCGTCAGTAGTGTCAATAGTACTGTAAGTAGTAGCGTCAGTAGTGTCAATAGCACTGTCAGTAGTATCGTCAGTAGTGTCAATAGTACTGTCAGTATTAGCGTCAGTAGTGTCAATAGTACTGTCAGGAGTGTCAATAGTACTGTCAGTATTAGCGTCAGTAGTGTCAATAGTACTGTCAGTAGTAGCGTCAGTAGTGTTAATAGTACTGTCAGTAGTGTCAATAGCGTTAGTTATAGTAGTGCCAGTAATGTCCACAGTATTGTGTATTCGGTTACCGGGTGCAGCTGGACTGCAGACACTGGGATCTGAGCAGTGACTGGAGGAAGAGAAGTGAGAAAGACCTGCGGCAAAGAGCCTGAAAGACAAAAACCAAACTGTTACGAAAAACCAACACATCCAAGAGAGAAAACAATGAGAACAATGATGAGGGCTGTACCAGAATCATGTGACGGGGCGTGGCCTGGCGGGGGGAAGGTGTTGAGGACGGTGAGGCTGCTGTCAGCCAGTGAGGGCGTCGGTGCAGCATACATCACCGTGTGACCGCCGGGGTACATCATGTGACCTGCGACTGAGGAAGAGGAGGAGGTCGAGGAAGAGACAATGGAGGCAGGAAGAGTGGCTACAGAGAGACAGAGAGGAAAAGACAGACAGCTGTCTCATTCATTCCAGCACAGAACAGCCTGTTAACATTCATTTACATTATTATATTACACATTATTACACTATTATACATTTTAATTATTTTTTGTTTTACTTTTTCACATTTTATGGCTGATATTCTCTGTTTTTAACTTCTTGTCTTTTTGTCTTACAGCTTTTGCTTTTTATCTCTCTTTACATTTTCTATTCACTAAGTTTATCGTCCTGCACTTTAACATCGAGACCAGCTGTCTGATTGTGGACAGAAGTCTGGCTAAGCAAGAGAACCGAAATCCAAAAATGTCTCCCAAAAGCTCTTTAATAATCACAAAGATGTTGTTATTTTGTGTTGTGATTGAGATTCTGACCCACCATACATTGTGGAAAGAGACAAATGTTTTTCCTCTTGAAATTGCTTCACATTATCATTGTGAGTAAATGATGGCTGGAGTTTGGAAAAAGCAGCTCTCAGCAATTTTCAGCATTTAACCCCAAACTTAAACCTGACCGAAAAGCCCAAATTTACTTTTGACGTGTCCTCTCCTTGTTCTAAATTGTTACGATTGTTCATTGTCGTATCGTCCTTGTATTTTTTATGAACGAAGTGAAACACAAGTTGAAGCAGCTGCTCTGTGATCTGTAGCTTTAGCATGTATCTTTATATTCACAACTCTAACTTGTTTTCACTGCTGAGTCACTTTGACATCCTGTATTTATCATTCAAAGGCTCATTGCAGACCTTCTGTCTGAAATCACTTTCTCCATTTTTCTGAAAATGAGTCAATGTTTCAAAGCTCCGAATGCTTGTTTGGTGTAGCAACAGTAACTAAGGGGGGCGTGGCTTAGCGAAAGGTCAACTGACTTTAGCAAGTTTAACTTCTCTCTTAACTTGCCTTGGTAACTCCCTGCTATGAGTGACATCTCCCTGATTAAAACTGATGCTCCTCTAGTTGATGATGTTTTTAAGAGATTTGGACATCCAAATTTCATTGTTGGGAAAGATGTAGATTAATTCTAATTGGAATCACAGTTCGTGCAAATGAAACAGTCCTGAAGGCGCTGGATAGACTCCGTCGACTAAACTGGAGGTAAGGTTTTGTTCCCTTCAGGACAGGTTTGTAGGTGGGAACCAAAAAAACAACGTTACAGTCCGGCGTGCCTTGACGAGCTCTGCAGAAAGGTTTGTAAGCTCATCCTCCGCAGTGGAACCATCACCAGGGTCCAGACATTTCATATTTCTGGTAGGACAGTTGACGTACTGTTGTAAGTTAGTGAGCGACTTTCCTGGCTTACAATGATTGAAATCGCCCCTAACAAAACTGGGCGGGTCTGGTATGATGCTCTGTGGCCTGAGTACAGTTTCTACTATGGTCCAAGTCGCAGTGTCAGTATTTGCCTTCGGGTGGATTACACAAGAGTAATAAATAACAGTGCAAACTACAAGTTAGCTGCTAAAAAACTGAGCACAAGCTGACAGAGCTGAGGTGTTTTCACTTGACTTAAAGCTGCGGTGGGTAATATCTGAAATTAAGCTGCATTTCACTTACAATTTGACAATGTCTTGCCAGTGTTGCAGGAGCAGCAAGTCTAGGGCTTCTCTGTCAAGGTTCAGCATTAATTCGGCTTCTTCTAATCAAAAAGATTTGAATGATAACAATGATAAAGACAGAAAAACTGATAGTGGCATTTCCACGGCTCTGCTTGTGACAGGAACCAGACAAATCTATGAATTGAGACGAGAAAATATGTGTTTATATTTGTTATTATACACAATATATAAATATACATAGGCCACCATTCTATTTTATTTATTTGGGTGTGCACAGTGTAGTAGTGTATTGAAAATACACGAAGGGCGGTGTTATGGGAGAACAAGCACACCAGCCAAAATTTATCTGCCACACTTTAACTGTGACACCCGAGCAGTGTCCAAAAGTTTTTCCATTTGGTGGAAGAGCTTTCTATACAATCATCTACATAGAAGTCACTACATTGTGAGTAGGAAGTAGAGAATGAGGGAGTGATTTTGGACAGAGCCACAGATATCGTCGCTCTTCTCCCTCTCTTCAATTCCTGTCAACTCTCTAGCGTTGATTCAACCTTCACCTCTCGTCACTCAGCTGTGACCCGCTAACCCTGACGTAGTTTATTTTGATTCCTGTTCAGCAGAGCATTCGCGTCAGTCAGAGGTGGAAAAACATCCTTTTCAGAACTTCTCTCAAGTCAGATTTCAAACCGAACCCCAGAGGCACTTTTGTTGTGAGGAGTATCACCAAAGTCTCTGAGCATGGTCAACTCAGAGCAGGAAATACACCAACTGCTGATGTGATGGGGCCATTTGTGAGGATGCACAGATATGTTCTTACATGTGGTGGAGGCGGAGCTATATCATTACCTGTGGAGGAGGTGGGGTTGTGGATGTCTGAGTTGCTCTGATTGGTGGAGGTCTGCTGACTGCTGGCCTGCACCTGGAAGGTCTGGAGCTGCGGTGAGACTCCGCCTCCTGTTGAATACACTGGTTAGCTGCATGACATCATCAACCATTATCAGTGTTTTCGTTAGGCTGCACCACTGACATAATAAAGATGGACGACATGAAAGCCCCTCGAAATGGTGGCCGAAACGTTTGATCGCTTCTGATTGCTTGGTTTTAATCATTTGGTGCTAAAAGAGTAAGTGTGATGTCATGACAGACAGCTAACCCTAACTGTCCTCAGCCATGCGATGAAGTCCAGCAGCTATATGGGCGGGCGCTGATACTGCAGCTCCATCCACCAATTGCTACTGAATCCAAACGAGGTCACCAGAACAAGATGGTGGCACTGTATCAGAGATATCTGAGCATCATTTGGTATAGTGGGGGAAGAGGAGGCGCGTCATCCATCTTTATTTGTGTCAACAGATTGTTTTTTTTGTTCTTCTGACTCTGGGATCATTTGTGTTCATTTGCCTCTAACATCTTCATACTGTACATTAGCGCTAAGCTAGCAAGCACATGCAGGCATCAACTGTGTGTGTGTGTGTGTGTGTTATTTTTTTTCAGTTCAGATCTCAGTGATCACCCGATTATTTTTCTCCAGTCTCGTTTCTTTCTCCCCTCCTCTCTCTCTGCGTTTCCCCTGAAGTGAAGCAGTTTCAGGGCAAACACTGACTTCATTCAGGTGTGTGCAGACAGAACACTTTGAGAGGTGCAGTGATTGTATACTAAGTCAAAGATGCATCTGTGTGAGCTGAAAATGACTGAAGACTTTCTCAATCCCTCCACTGAGACATTTAGAGCAGCTCAGTCAGTCAGAGCGAAATATTCTCCATGAATGAACTTAGGACACAAATGAGAGAGGCTGGTGGATTGGCACCTGCCCTCGTCACAGATCATACTCGTGGATTTGCCCCATTCATTGTTTCCTCTGTCACATCGACAGTGAGGAGGAGCAACATGCTCACAGAAGTTACACAGTTACATCTGATTATTTCTTTTATTCTTTCTGAGAACTGCTGAACTGGTTTTGATGGACTGTGGAATTATAATCAAGTTTTTTTAACAGTCTGAGTCAGTTTGTGTTTCTTTCTTGTCTGGCTTGAATAATAGGACTACTGATAAAAGTAAATGTCAGGAGTGATGGTTAGCTACCTTACAGCTAACGTGCGTACAGGCATTCAGACTCCTGATCCCAGATCAGTTCCACACAGTGAGGCACTGATATGAGATCAGTTCTCAGTGTCAGCACAGTGGCAAGCTGCGACGTGTCTACAGATACACACAAACACAAACACACTCTCTCTCTAGGTGGGCGTGGCTGCTTGCTGACCTGCCAGTGACACGGTGGCGGGGAGGCGGAGCAGCGTGGTCGGCTGTGTGGGTGGAGCGTGCAGCGTGGCGGCAGGGCCGGGGGCCACAGGGCCCTGGATGGCCAGAGGCTGGCCCTGCAGCTGGCTGAGGGGGATGGTGTGTGTGCCAGGGGGCAGTGAGGCACCTGTGGACAGGTGAGGGAGGGGGCAGGGCCAGAAACAGGTTAGCTGCTAAGAAACTGAGCACAAGCTGAGGTGTTTTTACTCTACTTAAAGCTGTAGTTGGTAACATCTGTAATTAAGCTAGCTCTAGCATCAGACTCCTAAAGAAGTAACTCCGCTGCACCCTCCCATCCCTGTTTTTTCTCCTGCTCACATTTTACTTCGTTTGCTGTCGCTCTCTCTTTTCAGTCCAGTTTGTGCCAAAGATTCACGACAAAATGAAATGGTTGCAGGAAAAATTGTAGCGATATAAACTGGTCTGTCTCAGCTCGACTCAAGCTCGCTGACGGTGTCGTCTGCAACTTAGCTTGCGCTAAGTCGCTAGAGGCCAGTCTTAGAAAGTAAGGCACGTCACTTGTTTCAACAGCCAATCGGCTTGTAGAGATGTCGCCTGTGGCTAAGAAGGGCAGCCGCAGCGCACTACACCAATCAGGACAGAGAGCGTCACTCTCAGAGAGCGATGCTTTCAGACCTCGTCACTTACTAACAGCTGTCAACGAGTGTTATGACATTTTTTCCAAATAGAGCACAAAAAAAGCTACTGATGTTTACCCAAAAGTTACCAACCGCAGCTTTAATAACACCACCTGGACAAAAGTATGTGGACAGCTGAACATTTTTGTGACATTTACATGCCGCTCCAAGAGCCCCCGCTCCTCTGGTTTGTGTTTTTCTACCAGATACTGAACCTGCTGCTGATGTTTCTCTCATCAGAGACGTCTGCCGTGTTTTGTTAGACAGTTTCAATGATTCCAAACGCACAAGTCCATCAAATGAATTCAAGTTTTGATACAGTGACTGTCAGCTGTGATGAATGAAGCAGGGCAGACATGAATAGTTGATGACAGACACACTGAGAACACACGTAACTGTCACAAACAGCTTAAAGAAATGAAAAAAGCATCAAGACAAAGAGCAAAGCAGCTAACAAAACAAACGCATGAGAAACAGAATAAATACAAAGAACACAGCAAGATGAGACAGAAAGACGGACAGATGACTGACTGACAGACAGACACACAGCAGGGGAGGGACAGGTCAGAGGAAGCTCCGCCCTCCTACCTGACATCAGGGTGAAGCCTCCAGGAAGCACGACACCAGCTGACGTCTTCAGCACCGTCCCATTGGTAGAAGAGGAGGGCTGCCAGGAGGGGGCGCTCGTCTGCACCTGCATGGACACTGAGGACGAGGACGAAGAGGAGGATGAAGAGGAGGAGGAGGGTGTTGACTGTGTGGTTCCGGGCAGGTTGGACATGGTGAACGCTGGTTTGATCACATCCTGAGAGAGACAGAGACAGGAAGGACAGGGCTGAGACTAAAAAAGGTCCAACGCGTAACTTGATGCTGCTGTGGCGCCCTGCACGCCTCAGGTCTGAAAAAAAAAACAAAACAAAACAAAACACCACAGAAAAAGCAGCATTATGAGAAAATGTTACTTCATGTAGTTCTCATATTCTTGTACGCACTCTCCTTGGCGTTTGCAAACCAAACCCTGTGAGGGCGGTCTGCATGTAACTGGTCTGTATCTCTCCTCCAGCACCTCATTTGAATTGTCCTGTGTGTCACACAGCTGGTACAGAACATCTTCCTCATCTTCTATCAGCCTGTAGGTGTCTTCTTTTTCTTCTCTTCTGATTGGCTCTCCTGTGTTGAGTGTGAGCTGGGCCTGAATGCTGCTTGTATTTATGACCATTGTGCAGCGGCATGGAGCTGTGTCTGTTGTAGCGTGCAGGACAAGAAGGTATGACACTGATAAACAAAAGCCTTTGGGACCATTCCTCCGCGGTGACACACCACAGAGACCTTTGTGTCAACCCCAAAATGACTCCTCACAGTCACAACACATCATTCCGCTGGATTTGCTCAGTACAGCAGCGACATTCACGGCAGTGTGTGTCCTCACAGCGTCGAGTTGGGCTCAACTATGCTCCGCCTTCTCTTAGTATGAATTCCTTTTGTACCTCTCTTCAAACAGGTGCTGCGGCTGCAGGGAGAACTGCCGTCCAAATGCGGTCAGAGAAGAGGTGTCACAGCCGTTTGGTGCTTTTCAGCCATCTCCAATGGGTGGGAAACGTTTTACATTTTCTTTACTGACCTAGATAAGCAAGTGGTGGGCCACACATTCTACAATTGAAAGATGAAAAACGTAGGACTGAGTTAAGTTTAAAGTAGCGTGCATGAACTTGGTAGACATTTCAGTCTGCTTTACAATAGGCTATTTTTCAGCCCAGAAGGCGTTAAGTCTTTAAAAAAAAAAAACAACTTTCTGTTAGAAAACTATGACTAAACATTTTGGCCCTTGAACGGATGCGTCATGAAATATTTAGATGTCCCGTCTGGGTTAAAAACACAACATTCAGGATCGGTTTTTCTCATATTTCAAAGCCATCCAGACTCAGTTTGATGACAGTATCAGTTTGTACAGGTGCCATGTGGGCTTCGTGATGCTGCATTCAACAGAACTCAGAAACTGGAAAAACGAGTGCCAAATTGTTAAAAGTGAAGGATTTCGTAACTCAAAGCACATTGTATTGATTTCGTCCATCTTGTGAGGATGCTGCGGGCCGCAATGAGATGGTCGGCGGGCAGCATCCAGCCCCCCCGCACCATTTTTGTCCGTGTGTGATCTAAAACAACAGGTGTGCCTCAGGTGTAAGACGCATTCAGTGCAACAGGCAATGAGTCCCACAGTCAATCAGCATCGGCTGGAGTGTGTCTGTCTCCACATGATGTTGTTATTCTTTATAAATGAGAAAGCTGCTCACTGTTACCAAGGAGGACAATTTATTCTCATTTTCAGGTCTTCATTTTAGATCTCAGACTCCTACAAAGCAGCGAGACATGATTCACCATGATTCTGCCTCTCGTCCTCTGTCTGCCTCCATTTTTCCATTTTCTCCACAGGGCTTGCAGAGCTTCCTCCTCCTGCTGCTGGGGCCACTTTGCTGTGGCTGGCCACCTTCAGGAAGACAACTGAGAGGCTGCAGAGCTCCGTACATATGTAACTCTGTACCCACAAGCCCTTCATTCATTGCAGGCAACTGACAAAATATAACTTACAGCTGGCGCTTTTCACTCCTCAATATGATCTTGTACTGATGCAACAGCGCCGTAGCAGTAGCTTAGCCGCTAACCCAGCGGTCTAGTGCTCACCTCTTCAGGAAAGATAAACAAAATTAATTTTCCTTCTTTTACACCCTAAAAAAAAACTTTACTGAAACCATCCGAACGTGTTCAAATTAGTAACAGTGAGGCAGAGTACAGCGGTGCAACCTCAGAGGCACAGCAGGGTGGGCGGGGATAACACTGTGCATGCAGCGGCATGACCATATAGGGAAGTCCAACTTAGCTTAACGTCACACTAAGAACAGGCTAATCAACAGTTACTACTTCTACATGTGTGTTCCTTTCCATTTGACACTCTGGCATTGTTTAAAGCTGAAGTCGGCAGTTTATCTTTGATTTCATTGCACTAACATCCCATAATAACCATCCAGCATTCTGTTATTCAGCTGGTCTGAAAGAACACGAGACTTCTGCTGTGACGGGACTTTTCAGGTCAGGGTCATACATGTGTGACATGATAGATTTTTATGCGTTTGTTTACAGTTGCAGTTGATCACATCTGCAAACGGGCTAGCAAGCTAACGTTAGCATGAGACTCGCTCGCACTTTATTTCGTTTGTTGTCTCTCTCTCTGTTTAGTCCAGTTTGAACTGAGACCAAACGGTGGCAGGGAAAGTTGCAGCAGAGTAAACTGGTCCGTCTCAGCTCCAGCTCGAGCCGACTGACGGTGTGGCTTGCGGACACTCTGTTGTTGGCAGAGGCGAGTCAGAGCGCAGTGAGCCAATCAGCTTCATCAAGACACAACTGTGTCTTTCAAAGCGTTCTTACACAGACTAGTTGGTTAAAACCGTTTTTTCCGCCGGTCAAAAAGCCTCTGTTAACCCGCTAAGATCAGGGTTTTGTGTGCAATGAGAATGGGTACTCTCACTATTCAAACCCGGGTCAACTGACCCTGCAGTAGACGCAGTTTTCTCACCTCACCTCAGCTCAGTTTGGCTCGACTTTTAATGTAAGACCCGGGTGAACCTGCTAATTTCTGACGTATTTCCCAGTGCCTTTCATCTCCTTCGTCTGGTGTGTCGTGTCATCCAGGTGCGACGCAGGATTTCAGTTTTGACGGACTTTACCATTACAGAATTTAACACTAACGAACGTTGGATACAGAGTCGAAAATGATTCCTGCCTGACTTGTGTCTCTATAGGCGTAAAGCGTTTATGTGGAGACAAGTTGAAATGAACTGCTCGCTCTCTCCTTAAAAGTCAACCTAGCTCACCCAGCACCCCTCTCTCTCTCTCTGCAATCAAGTAAACAAATAATAATCCAGCCAGATCATCAACATACAGAGATCGCTCTGCACTTGTGAGCATAAGAATAAAGGTTATTTTGTGAGACAACAGTTTAAAGCGCTCATGACTCATATTCCACTCTGCAGTTATTTTCAATATTGTTGCATCACTTCTACTCTGATGTAAAAGATGATTTGAGCACCCAAACTTTCAGAACTGAACGTACTATGGAGCTTATTCACCCAGATCCAACTTTTGCAAAACGTGACACCCAGATTAATTTCTGACACATCTGCATTTGTCATTAATCGTAGTTAATATTAAAATCTACAGGCGTTTGTTCCACACAACACAGCGCACGATTTCATCCAAATGGGACGTTTCACATAAAATTCACAAAAATCACAGCTGTCGAATGACACAATGGGGTCATTGGACACATTTTCAGCATGCAGGCCGTCTAATTTTGGTGGAAAAGCGGCACTAGTTGCCTCAACTGTACCTCATTTTGGAGCAGCAGGACAGAAGTCAAGATGCACACGTCAATAAACTGACATCAGCAACTTTAGCGGATGGCAGGCTATTGCTGGCTAAACTACGCACAGTGATAGAAACTAAAAGCGTAGGGGGAGGGTTAGGGTTTTCATTTACCTGTGCACCTTCCATCTGCAAATGAGTTACAGTCTCGTGTAATTTAGGTGAAAAACTGCGTTACACTGTGTGGAAACACTGCTGTGATGCAGAGATGACCAACTGTAGATTTAAATTTTAACTATTAGTAATAACGACATTATCCAAATTTTATTACGGTTTTAGTTAATAACTACCAAACTGTTTGGCAAACTAGATAAGCTGGTAGGTTGAAGCGCTCTGCACAAAAACAGGAAGTTTGGCGGCTGTCTGCTTCTGCATCTGAAAATAAGGTGAACAGGTGAGAAAAGACTCAATCATTCTACGTGTGTTGGCAGCGCCCCCTACAGGTGACGGTGCGAACTACATCAAGACTGCGTAGCATGATCCAAAGACAAACCAGGAAGCTGTGCCATCCTCCAAACCTTACTGCCTTACTGCTGATGAATGTTCGTTACCTTGACGACCTCGGAGCAGCCGTCCACCTCAGAAACCTGGTAGGTGAGGTCGGTCTCCTCAAAGCCCGTGGCGCTCATCCTCTGGTCGGAGGAGGGGTCAGAGCGTGGTGGGGAGTCTGGGGAGTTGAGGCACGTCTGGATCAGAGCTTTGCCCGTTTCTGACGTGATCATCGGCTGCAGCTTCCTGGTGGCAAACGTGTACACGTGTCCCGTCTCACTGGCAACCAGCAGCAACACCTGAGTACCGGTGAGCGTGGACAGCTCGTAGGCCTGCAGGGGGGAGAGCAGATGTACCAGCATTTTGTCACAAATACAGCGGTGATAAAAAAAACACAAACTAGGAATGCACGATATTATCGGCACATTTTCAGTATCAGCCGATATTGGCTTTAAAATTGAATATCAGATATTGGCCAGAGGCAGGACAGCCCAACTTCCTGAGTACCGCGTAAGAGCAGCAAAGAAAAACTGATTTCAGGTGTGTAATGTCAATCAGAGCTAACTGAGCTAATTGGGATTAGCCAGGTACCATTTCTTTCTTTCCGCCAAAAAATCGTGTGTATGGTACTTGATTGGTACACAGACTGGTGTACTCGCCGGTACCAATGACAACATTTTCGGTGGCATATCGGCAGCATCTTCCGATACTGGAATCGGCATCAGAACAACTCTGCTTCATGCAGGATGAGCACGGGTCGGCCGTGATGACCAGGAAGAGTCAGAGTGAGGCTGAGCAACACATTCGTCTAATAATGTTAACATGATGCACCATGGGAAGTCCAGTTTGAGGAGCACTTGGAGTTTACAGGAATCAAATCTAACATCTGAACACCGACATGAACTCTCAGGATTGGAGCATTTCCACACCCAAGTCTTATATTGTTAGAGCTCGCCTGTAATTTGATTGGTCAACAGGAAGCCTGATGAGGAAAAGTTGGGCCTGATTGGAGCTGAGCTGAAGCCAGTCTGAGCTCAGCGCTGAGGAAGAAAATAACTGAATAATATTTCAATGTTCATGTGAAGTGGAGACATAAATAACTTTTTTTTTTTTTTTACACACACAAACAGGTGGTCAAGTCTGATCAAGCATCATCATTCATTTGAGTTTATAATCTGTGTGCAGAACTGAAGCTGTCAGAGTAATGTAGTGGAGGAAAAAGTACAGAAGCAGAAAATGGAAATACTAGAGTACAAGTACCTCGCCACTATATTTAAGTACAGTACTCATGTACAATGACACATCAATATGAAATTTGTCACACAATTATTTCTTATATCAGCCTCAGCTGAGGGGAGAACGGGGGGCAGGAGTGAGTGAGTTACACGGAAATCACGTTACCTGGCAGGAGCCTTTTCTTCTTCACTCACCTTCTTCATGATGCCGGTCTTCCTCTTGCTGAAAGTTGTGTACCGCCTCAGTTTATTGTCTATGAACTCCATCTTGATCTTGACTCTTCCTCTGGTTTTCTTGCCGGGTTTGGCTCCTGGCACCCCGGGGCTGACCCCGCCGTAACCCCCGCTCATGCTTCCTGAGGTGGGCGCTGACTGATGGCCGACCTCCCTCTCGCTCCGCTCCCGCTTCACGCCTCTCCTGTCCCCACCCGAACCCGCTGTGTCGTCCTCGTCCCCGGAGTCGGAGTCCTGATCGGAGCCGCTGTAGATCACCTCGGTGCTGTACTCCCTGTCTTCAAACTGGCGTCCGTCCGTATCGGAAGCTGTGTTCGCTCCCGGTCCAGCGGTGTTCGCCGGGAGGCTGCTGAGCCCGGTTCCGTTGCCCGCTCGCGCTGCTCCGGTTCTAGTGCCCATGCCGGCGCTGTTTTCCACCAGCATTCAACGCTGGCTCGGTCCCCTCTCCCGGTATGATAGCCTCCTCCTCCCGGCGGTACAAAGCTCCGGTGCTGGCAGTGTACAGACCAACACTGCCGCGGTGCTTCGAGTCCGGGCAGAGTCAGCGACTAGGACCGTTAGCTGCACGGCTAACTGAGCTAACTAGCAGTTACTTTAGCAACAAGTAAAGCTATGTGTCCATCCGAAAACTCGTTCAGCCACCGAGGGTTTGTGCAGAGCAGCCGGAGGACTTCAGGGGGAGAACCAGGAAACATTTTCTCCATAAAACGGATCCATTTTCCCCAAAAACCTGACAATAAACTTATGAAGTTGTGTTTTTGCACAGTGGCCCGGCCCCCACAAACACTCCGCTCCACATAAGGAAGTGACGAACAGCACACTGCGATAACATTCCGCTGTAGAATAAAGTCCCTCATAGTGTGCGCACTTAATTCACCCTTCTTCTTTAAAATGTCTTACATTCAATCAGAAACGTTACACTGAAACATTTGACATGACTTCCTATAGAGCAAATCCGAGGTTATTCGAAGCTGGGCGCAATGATACCAAAAGACGACGTGTTGTTTCCGACATGCTAGGGAACTACTTTCCTCCATATAAAGAAACGCGTTTCCTTTTATGGCGCAGACTCTCCTTATTTGGTCAATGGTCTGCTTCCATCAGAACACTGACAAACTACAAGCACGTGTGGAGAAGAAGAAGGCAGACTACGGGGACAGACGCGTGGTGTAAACATACGGGACCAGAGTCCGGGTCCCCGCCGTCATGCGAACCGTCAAGTCGGGTCTGTTCAGGCTGTGGGAGTTCTGTGCTCCGCAGCCGCAGAACAAACAAAACCGAGGCTTCACGGGTAAACCAGAGACCGTCACATGAAGCACAGTGGCGGCTGCCGCTCCAGCTGCGCCCGGCGGCCCCGACGCTGCGCCCGGTGGCCCCGAAGGCCCCAAAACACAAACCCATTGAGTTACTGTTAAACTACACAAACTATGAAGTATGTTCACATCAGAGTGGCGGTTAAGTGAAAACTGTTTCCTTCAACACTCGATCGACTCATCAGTTATCAGAAACATCACTGAGTGAATATTGGCTTGAACCCGGTTACGAGATGGAAGGTAACCGAGTACATTTACTGTATTATTTTGTGGTAGGACTCCATGTGACTGATTGTACATAACCAGTAAAACTATGAAAGTGCAGCAGCTCGACCTGCTTGTTTGTCAGTATCAGTCAGTAATAGAATGATGCCGTCCCGACAGGGTGAGGCTGATACTCAAGAACATTTACATGTGCAAATACTTCTCTGGGCTGTAACTTAATATGCAGGACTTTAATGCTACGTTTTCCTTTTTATTTGAATCCTGACCCTAGTATTTCAGAGTGATGCTCACTGTGCAACAAGCACGACTTTATCAGTCTAAACAGGCTGTTTGTTCGCACATGCATTACTGCAGAAATGTTAGTACAAGGACAGAGAGTGGTGGCTTCTCTTTTTGCATTTCAGTCAGTTAAATTTACTGGCTGCAACTTTTAACCGGTTATGAAACTGCCCCTATTCTGTGCCGACGCCCTCTGAAGATCCGCATCATTAAATGAGACCAACAGCAAGAAAACTGGCTGTTTGTCTGAGGCACAGGAAGTCACACCATATGATGGCATACAGAGCAGAGGAACCCCGGGGGACGGGGGGGCTTTTACATTTACATACATTAACTACGGCTGATATAACCATTACTGCCGCACTGTTTCCGGTTGGAAGAACACGTTTAAAAATTCAGTGACGTTGTTTCTGTAACTAGTCATCACAAAGCATCGGGTTTGTCTCATTCGCTTTCAAAACAAATGCACCCAGTAACCGGCGGCTGGATTAGGGGCTTCACAACGCCAGGCGGTGGTGTCATGCCGTGTCTGTCCAGAGTGGCCGCTAGAATCAACACAAATTCAAGGTTTTATTGAGCCATCAGAGATTATTTAAATGAAACCCACCAAAATATTTAATTGTCTTTCCCATTTAAAGAGGATTTCATGGGGGCGCCCGCTGGCTCAGTCAGTAGAGCAGGCATCCCATATTCAGAGGCTATGTCCTCGCTGCAGCGAACCCGGGTTCGATTCCACCTGTGGCTGCATGTCATTCCCCCTCTCTCTCCCCTTTTACTGTCCACTCTTCAGCTGTCCTGTCCTAATGAAGGCACAAAAAGCCCCCCCCCAAAATATTTTAAAAAAAAGAAGAAGATGATCTTTCTATGTTCCTTATAATGGACTGTTCCTGGACGGTCCAGCTTCCAGCCAACGACAGATTTATGCTTTTCAAAATACATCCTCAACCACTGAATAGAATCATTTTCTTAATTCACCAAGATTATGTATAAGTCATATTTATGATGATCGTGTATAATCATACCAAATGTGATTTAACTCTGGTTTAATTATGAAAAGGAAGAGAATTGAAGAGTGAGATAAGAAAAAAAAATATGTATATGTGTGAAACACAGAAGGTACGAAGAGGAGCTCTTTCCACTCTCCAGACCCCCCTGTCCATGGATCTGCGTAGCAACTTGCCTAGTTACCAGTCAAGCATAGCCTACGTAAGCCTATATAGGTGCGTTATCTCACTTGAGGCCGAGCGAAAATAGAGAGGAAATACCTAAAGCAGTCTACTGTGCTGTTTCTATCCACTTGTGCTGATAATATGCTTTGCTAAACTATGCTATGCTGAGAAGTGATCTCAGTTTTCATTTCACTTGACAGGGTGTAGTCGGATATGAAGTGACCCAAAGTGTTAGTGTGAATATGATTTCACTCTTCTATCATTGCTGTACGAAGTCACTCCAGTTTTGTTTTACACTGATTCAAATGGTTTTTTAACACAGACTCTGTGTAAGTCTCTGCTCTATGAGCCTGTTCACTCTTAAACCTGTTTAAAATCGACATGCTATTATATGCAGGACATTAGACACTGATTTTTAGTCTGGTTGTGTTATAGTAGTTTGTGTAAATATCAAATATTAATGAACCTTTCTGTTCAATAATAACCACCACCAGCATCGGTTAACTTTATTTGTGGGGCAGCTTCAAGCACAAGATTTGAAACAACTGTAAAAGACTCAAAAATTTAATAAAATATGCAAAAAGCTGCTACACTACCCTCCAAGTAACACAAACACTCTGATAATAATACAAAACAAAATCGCTGATATTAACAATCACATCAGCAAAGTCACTAAAATAAAAATGTAAACACAGGAGAGTTACAGAGAAATGCCCTGCAAGCTTTAGGAACATCTTACAGAAAGTCACTGAAGATCTAAAAGTTCTTACTGTAACATGAAACATATCAGAAAGTTCCTGATTAAAAAATTATGTGTAGAGATAATTATTATTGATCACCTGTAGCGTACACAATGACCACAGGGAGGCGCCTCAGAACTCTGTTCTCTGAGAGGCGAGGATCAGTTTTCCACATTTTCACTCGTATGTCCGCTGCCAAAACTTCACACAAACTCCACCCATTACATAAATGTTATTACTGGAGTCCCTCAGAGTCCCCTGAAATACACACACACACACACACACACACACACACTGAGCTGTCAGTCTAATGTTGAACAGGCTTCTTACATTTTGACTTCATGATGTGGAAATACTGATCCTTGATCCACTGAGGCTGGTTAGGTAACAGCACACACACAGCACACACACACACACACACACACACACACACACACACACGCACACACAGTGTTGTTGTGTTGCTCGGTAACCAGCAGTGTATCATGAGCTCACAGGATGCAGCTGTTTGGAGTTTTACTGGATCTTTGCAGCAGTTTTGTATCTTTCTTTCTTTCTGTGACCTTTGTGTAAATAATTCTGTTACAAGTTAAAATCCTGCATTCAAATCATTACTCAAGTAAAATTCGCAAGTATTATGTAAAAATGTACTCAGAGATCCTGCAGAAGTTCATGTCAGGGTTTGATTGATTGATTCTGACTCGTGATGGACTCGGTACACGCAGCTGTGTGATGCTGCAGCTCAGCTGTTGAATCATCGTATGTTATGAAGGAATCACATTATTTGTACTTAGTTACTTTCCAGCTTAGTTACTGTCCTCTGCATGTTTTATGAGGATGACCTAACTGATCTCATTCATTTTTGGGGGACCTTTGTGCCCTCAGTCCAGTCTGACAGGCAGCTGTTGTTGTTGCTGCTTCATTGTTGTTTTTGCCACATTTCGACATTCTGAATATGAGGAGGCGCCGCTCAGCAGCCTCCTGCTGTGGTGATGTGTCTGTGGAGTCTCTGCGCAGTTTGTTAAGGTGAAAGGCATTTTCCCCACACTGCCTACAGGCAGTGGTGCAGTGATGCCTGAAGAAATTGGTATACTCTTAATTTATGCCCTCAATTGTTTTTAAGTGGCCCATCCAGCAAAGGATAAGCACCCTTTTTAAAAAGTGACGTGTTATCAACAGTGGCATGTAAGACTACACGTGCATTTTTAGTTCATCCCAAAATGGAATTGTAGAAGGCTTATTTGCACATTGTCACTTAGCTTTTGCTTCTCGACTTCAGGTTATAAGCAGGATCATTACGAAATTAACATCAGCCACAGAAGAGGTGCACGTTTTGCTGTCAGTAGTGGCCCACAGTCAGACGATAGTGGGACGTTTTTGTCATGGCTTACTAGCCAGGTTATGACAAGAGAGTGAGAAAATTACATCATTAGGCATTTTGAGTGAACTATTTGTTATTCCTTAGTCTGTCCATACATGAAAAACAAACAAACTTGGAGGTAGTTAATGGGCCAGTAGTTTCTCTTGTAAACAGTCTCTTGGAATAGCTGATTTGTAACAGACAGAATCAGAGGGGACGTAGAAGTGGGAATAATCAATGCAGACTGAAAAATGAGTGAGTGTACTTTGTATACCTGCAAATAACCTGCACTGCACCACTGCCTACAGGTGTGACAGGTCATGTTTGAGGTTTGCTGGCTGGACGCAGAGCTGAGAGCAGTTACACCGAGTAACCTTTCAGACGGACTCTTCTGTCCACTGCGGAAATGATGTGAATTTCTCTCAGGTTTTCTTTGATCAGTCAGTCACTGCTGTTCCAATCATTTCCCTAAAAACCTGAGAGTGAATGTATGCTCACAGTGTTGCTGCTGCGTCACATGTTCACACGTCTGAGAGAAAAGTCTAGATTTGGTCAAAAGCTGGACGTTTGTTTTGAGTTTCTGTCTATGAAAGTGTAAAAATATTTCCTGCTGTTCCAACGATGACGCTCTGAATGTCTGGATGACAAAATATTCAGTCATCCGAAGCATAAACAAAAGGTTTTTAAGATGGTGGCCTGCCAGCTGCAGTTCTGTTTCTTTGGTTCCAAACGTTCAGCGTGTTGTTCTCTCACGTCTCCCCTGGTGCAGCGTGCACGTCGTCAGCTCAGGCAAAGTCTCCACTTTAAAAACCCTAACTTTAAAAAAAGGCGAAAGACTGAAAAAATAATTAGAGAAAAAAACATGGAGCTGACATGTGGAGAGCAAAGTGAAACACATTTAGCTGTTAATATGGAGGTCAAAGGTCAACATGACTTCACTTTGTTCCACTTCAGTGTGCGACTTTGTGTGTGAGAGGAACAAACAAACACACACACACAAAGTTTCATAAACACACACAAACTTCTTTTATTGAGTTTCTACAGTTTGAATTCTTTCAAAAGAGAAACTGAAAGAGCTAAAACATCTGTGTGTTATCACAGAGAGTCTGTGCACACCTGGATTAACATCTGTCCTGTCATCCAGTCACACGACAGCAGCTCTCAATACCTGGCAATATGTCTGACATCATATGAGTGGGCGGACCCCACATTTTTGAGAGAGCGAAGGCGTGTGAGTCACTGGATCTCAGACGCATCAAGGACACATCGATGCATTTACACCTAAGAGCAGTTCACCTGTGACCGCATCACGCAGGACGATGTTCACACCAGGTGTGAACAGACTCACAGATCACCAACGTGCTGATTCTCTTTTAGCTCATTAAACTTCATCTGTTGTGTCTCTGCTGCTCTGTTTGCTTTTGCAGCCTCACGTCTGCGTGAATAAAGACACCTGAGCCAATCAGAAGCTTGCAGAGCTTTGAACTTCTCTGCTGATGATAAATGAAAACTCTAAACTCTTAAATCTGGTGCGTCTGTATGAGACGGCGAGGGACAAGACAAAGTGCCGGTTTCTGATGTTATGTTGAGAGTCCAGGCTGAACTCTGCTCAGATATAAGAAACCAGTAAACACAAAACCATAAGTTTGGCTTCAGCCGTTTCATTTAAAGTTGCAGTAGATAACTTCGGCAAATGAGCTAGCATGCTAACGTTAGCTATAATATGAGACTGGTTGCGAAGGAAATCTTCTTCAGCTGTTTGTGCCAGCTCGTGTTTTATATCGTTTGTCGTCTCTCTCTCTCTTTTAAGTCCAATTTGAACTGAGATCAAAGAGTTGCAGGGAAAGTTGCAGTGGAGTAAACTGGTCCGTCTCAGCTCGAGCTCGAACCGACTGATGGTGTGGCTTGCAGACACTCTGATGTCAGCAGAGGTGAGTAAGAGCACAGTGAGCTAATTAGCTCATATCGAAATCACCTGTTGCTAAGAAGTGCAGCGTAGACCAGCGAATTAGGACTAAGAGTACAGAGAGCGTCACTGATTTTTCATTTTACCACAAAACCCTCGTCCTGGTGACAAAGAAGATCTCACGGTAAAAACATGGCTTACTGAGACCAATTTAGCAGCGAATGGTGTCATTTTTCAACCACTGTTACACTGTTTAATCAGGTTATATGACAAAATGACAAAGTGAAGCCAAAAAAATTGTTTCACTTAAAAAAGACATGACATTCAAGACGTCGCCAGGGCTTCTATGGTTACTCCCACCTGAAAGTAACACTACCAAACTTTTACTGCAACCCACTGCTTCGAAAAATGAAACTCAATGATGCACGTCAATATGTCGCGCAGAACAGCAGTTTTAGTAGAACTGGGTCATATTTTACAGAGGAAATTCCCCTCTGGTTTTCCCTCTGATGTTTGACGACTGTCTGTCTGCAGCCTTTTATTTTGGCAGAGCTGCCACCAGCAGCGACCCGCTGCTGCAGCTGCAGCTTCGGTCTGCAGGCGGCCTACATGTTGCTTTCAGGAACCTCCGTGAATCACAGAGTTGAGGCAG
>JAQLOL010000019.1:170885-186502 GCA_029783665.1 Naso thynnoides
TTGGAGAAACTTACTGTTTCAGCTTTTTTTTTTTTTTTTTAACTCAGTAACGGATGTGATTTAAAATGTAGGGAAGTACAATACTTCAAACAAAACCAGGTAAAAGTAAAATAACAGATTTTAAAAACTACTTGAAAAGGTACAAGTACGCAAAAAAACCTATTCAATCACAGTAGCACAAGTAAATGTAATTAGTTACTTTCCACCTCTGCTGACCCCCCCCCATGGTCCCGCTCTCTGCAGATCGTGGATATGGAACCTGTGAGATCGACTGGACCAAAGCGGCGTACTCGAGTGTCTACAGGTCCTACATCATCTCCATCTTCATCTTCTGTTTCTTCATCCCGGTGCTCGTCATGCTGTTCTGCTACGTCTCCATCATCAACACGGTGAAGAGGGGCAACGCTCTGTCAGCAGAGGGAGACCTGACCGACCGCCAGCGGAAGATCGAGAGAGACGTCACCATTGTGAGTTTTAAATACACATAATTTACTCAGCGAGCGCTCTCGCTAGCTGAGTCAGCAGCTCCTGAGGCAGGTTGAACTTCTTCACATGGTTCAGGAGGTCCATCCTCCTTCTTGATGTGTGGGTAAATATTGTAAGATACACTTTTTGTTTTGGAGTTTAATGGATCTCCAGGATGTTATTCTCTAAAGGAGAGGAGTTCATTTGCCCAGAATTATAGATGCACAATATTATCGGCATTATATCGGTATCAGCAGATCATAGCTTAAAAAGTTTATCGGTATTGGCAGATATTAAAGTTTCTGCCAGTATGTATAGTAGATATATCAGCCACCCTGCAAACCTGTTGTTTAATTAGTTGAATTCATTTTAATGTGTCAGTATAAGCTCCATTAAGAGGAGGCACATTTTTAGTGTCAACGGACCAACATATTTAAAGAATTTCCAGAGGTTGTTGTCAGTGCGAGGAGGCGCAAAATCTCTCACTAAACATTTGTTAAACAATGTTTTATTTGCTCAAATCGAAAGTGCGGAAACACTCACACAGTTTTTCTTAATATTCTTTATTTGACTCATGGTGTTAATGTCAGTTGACAGGTGCAAAAAAGTGTGCTTAGAATTAAAGTTCAAGTTACCTTTAAAAAATACAATAAGAGTTAAGAATATTAAAAGTTGCAACCTCATGGATTTGAGCTCTTTGTGGCAGCCATCTTGTCCCTGTGCTTAAAGAGGAAGCACACTTGAAGCATGGCCCTTTTGTGATGTCTATGAATGGGCGGGTTCTCATCTTTGATTGGTCGGTTGAATGTGTGATGAGTGGGAGCTGATCAAGGTAAATTTTGAAGACTGTATAACTAGTTAGTTTATTTTAAATGCATACTTATTATGTAGAAAAATCAAAGAATGAAATGAAACCTTATTTTCGTTCACAAGCTGAGAAGATGATGTATATTTTTTGTTAATCTTGAATCCCCTCCCTCCTTGAGCTCTTACCTGATAGGCCAGTTTGAACTGGAAAGGTGGGTTTACTTACCATATGTGTGTTGAATTTCAGAGAATGGACGGTTTTGATGCTGGTGTGTGAGAAGAGCAGCTCCAGACGTGTTTTGAGTTCTATAAAGGGTACAAAGTTTCCTTTGTGTTCTGGAGACTGAAAATAAAAGACTGCCTATTTTCCCTGCAAACCTCCTTGCCAGTGTAATGTTTTGTCTCCATTATGATTCACCATGCATCTCAGCTCCCTACTCCTCAACAGTCAGATCCCCATCAAAACACACACACACACACACACACACACACACACACACACACACACACACAGGATGTGGACGAAGCTTGGAGTAACAGAGCCGATAAATGAGTGAACAGATTCAAACCAGTACTTTAGAGACTGAGGCAGGTTTCCTGGTTTTATAAAAAAAAAAGAGGGTTAAGGTCACATTAAAAGCTTCTCATTGGTCCAATAATCAATTCTTTTCTGCAGGTTTCCATAGTGATCTGCACAGCCTTCATCCTGGCCTGGTCTCCGTATGCTGTGGTGTCCATGTGGTCCGCCTGGGGCTTCCACGTGCCCAACCTCACCAGCATCTTCACCCGTCTCTTTGCCAAGTCTGCCAGCTTCTACAACCCCCTCATCTACTTCGGACTCAGCTCCAAGTTCCGCAAAGACGTGGCTGTCCTGTTGCCGTGCACCCGCGACGCCAAAGACACTGTCAAGTTGAAGCGTTTCAAGCCAAAGGCAGACGGCCACGGTCGACCCGCCGCAGGAGGCGGAGCCAAACTCAAAGTTCCTCTGAACAGGCCAGAGAAGAAGTACTCACCCAGGAACCAGCCTAACCAGGTCCCAAGCCCAGACTCTGGGATGGGAAGCCCACCCTGCACGCCGCCGCCCATCAACAAGGAGGTGTTCTACATCGACATGCCCCGCCCCTCTGAGACCGGCCCTGAGTTTGAATGTGAGAGACTCTGATGGACTCACCGGATCTGGAGGAGCACCAGCCAGTCTCCGATGAAGCCCACCTCATGACACGTGAACACTTGACGTGTAACAGACAGACTTCAGTTCAGACACACGTCAGCAGACGGCGCTGATGTCTCTGTATGACAGCATCAAATAGTTCCTGTGGTGAGTAATGCCAAGGTCAGACTACATGGTATTCTTGTCCGTTAAAATATTCACTGCGTCAGATTGAAGAGTCATAAATGCTTGCCGTGTTGTGGTCAAGAGACATGACAGACCGCACGTTGCTCACCAATCAATCATCATTTGCAGCTCACGACATGTGTGATGTCACCGGCAAGAAAGCATTCGCCGCTGACTACTGCTACTGACAATCCGTCTTGGGAGGCAAACAAAAAATCAGACACGCAAGTCTTTCTGTCGTCCATTATGACACACTACGCAATATTAAGTGATCGATTGTCACACCCAATGCTTATTGATCATTTCCGAGCACTGGAAACCCTACATCTTCCCGCTTTTCGGTCTGACCTTGGCATAACACCTACTTGTGTTTGTGGTAGACGAATCCCATCGCTGACAGGCTGTAGAGAAACAGGAAAACAACTCTGAGTTTTTGATCAAACTAAGAGAGAGTTTCATTTCTGCGATGACGCACTGAAACAAGGAGGTTACGTCACTGTTTCGGCTCCAAAAAAAAAGAAGCAATCCTGAATAAAGATGACCAGTTTTTCTCCAACAACCCTTCCGTCTCTGGAAAAGACTTTTCAAAAGTTGTGCGGTTTGTGACATTTACTCATCATCCTGTAGTCCAACAGTCAGAGAGTTGTCGCATTCGAAGCCGCGGGTCAAACAGGGCAAACAGAGTCTCTTTCTCCTGTCGACTGTGGAAAAGCGCCCAAGGATTTCTCTGTTTGTCTCTGAACTCCTCACATCAGTGTCAGCTGTGCTTATTCAGGCCGATAAACTACAAAAGACAAGAGACACTCACTAGCATAGCAACATGGAGGCTACAGACACCCCACAATGCAACACTCTCTGTAACTACTCTCTTTATTTAAAGAAATATCTGATGTAACATGTAACGGTCCAACAAGAAAACACAGACGTCACCTCGATGCACACCGAGTATGAAGCTGCTTCCATTGTTTTCTGGAAATTTGGATCAAATTAAAGCCACACATTCACATATCAAATACATTTCAGTGTGTGACGAAGACTTCCTGATTTATAATTGAACAGCTGAATAAGTAAAGGAACACTTCATCATTTGTAGAAACGTGTCTTGATGGGACTCGTTGATCCGGCCTCAGCGTTCCCGTGTGGACTGAACGTTGACTTTCTGATGAAATGTCGTAGCATTTCTTTTGTTGTTTGGTTGTTATTATTATTTTTTTATGTGAAGCTGTGTACGTCTGGGACGCAAAAACATTTTGGGTCAAATATTCGGTTAATAAAGTGAGAAGAGCGCGTTGTCATTTTGTCCTTTCACTTTGCTTGGTGATGGTTTAATTCAGCATGAACACTTTTATCAAAATGCGTTCATTAAATTAACTCTGTGTCATTTCTATAGTGTCAGATCACAACACCAGCTGTCTCAAGACACTTTGCATACAGAGCAGCTCTAGACCGCTCTAGGATTGAACTTATCAGACTCAAACTGAAAGCAGTTCCCACATCACAGCCCCGACCCGAGGAAAACGTCCTTTTCAAGGTACAAGTGGAACGGAACTGAGCTCAGAGGCGGCCGACGGGTTACTGATGATAAGATGAAGCTGCGACTATCAGATCAATAAAGTTTATAAAGCATCAGAAAACTGTGGGTGGCTTTGTCTGAAGAACATGTTGAATATTGATCCTGTTCTGCCAATCAGATCGTTGATTGACAGGCTGATGGCTGCAGCTCTCAGAGGCTGAAACTCCGTTTGATCTTCATCAGCTGCCACTGTGTGTTCTGCTCCTCCTCTTCAGCATGAAACCTTCACAGGTTGACACGTTTACAGAAAATAGTTCTTCCTCAAAGCTTCAGCCATCACTTTTTTTTTTTTTTTTTTTAATAAATTCAACTTTGACCTCCCTGCAGTGTGTGTGTGTGTGTGTATGTGTGTGTGTATTTTGAAGTTATTGTACATTTATTTCAGTGTTTGTCTTGGATTTTATTTTTCATTGATGATTTTCTTTCTCCTCCAGCCTCGAGCAGCACGTGACACAGTACTATTTTATTAATAGCCTATTATGAACTCATATTATCTCCTGTTTGTTATGGGTCATTGAACGTAGCCTGATGCTTGTTAAAGCGTCATCGCCGTCCGGCCGACGTTCTCCGACAAGAGCCGAGCAGCTCCGATGAGCCGAGCGGAGGCTCTCTCCTCCTCCTCCTCCTCTCTCAGCATCCATTCCCGGTCGTAGTGGCTGAGGATGAGTCCGCGGTCCGCCGCTCTGTGACGGAGGAACCTCGACAGAACGACCCGGAGCCCGGAGCAGAACCCTCCTCACACGGTGAGTCCAGTCGATCCGATTTCGGCTCGTATCGGTTTGTAATCGGCGCTGTGATCGATCCGTGGGCCGTGACATGCTTTGCAGCTTCACCCGAACACAAACTGATAAACGATATGTCAGTCATCCGGTCCCGGCGATGACGTCATCGGCGGTCCGACCGTCCAGACGCTGATGAAGGCAGGCAGCTCATCAGCTGATCGATGGATCGAGCGTGTGGACAGGCTTGCGCGCGCAAACGCATACGCATACACACACACACACACACGCACACACACACATACAGAATGAAGAAACGATATGACGTAATGCACCCAGACTGCTCGTTACTGCGTGACTATGTATGTGTGCGATCTGAATACCTGTGAAAGGAGGCGGAGCTTGTATCAGAGGTGTAAAGTAGGCTATGCGTAAAATAATACAAACGTCCACATGCAGATCACGTGTCATGGTTGTGAAGCATTTCCCATCATTCCCTCTGACAGTCAACTGATCACTGACTAGTAATCAATACACTATTTGGTTCCACGGGTTTTCAGTGAAAATATGTAGACTCATCAAATTATTAGTTCGTCACTGACGAGTCACACGAGTGTGATGGCACGGAGACTCCGCCCCCTACCTGTGTTTCTGGGACTCAAACTTAGGTCAGCAGGTGTGTCTGTTGACTCCTCCACATTCTGCCTGTGACACACCTGTAGAGACAAAGCACTTCCATCCCATCTATCCTGGAGCAGACAGCTGTGGTTACCACGGTAACAGCAATGGTTTAATACTACAACAAACTGACAGAGTGGCTGTTGTGTGTGTGTGTGTGTGTGTGTGTGTGTGTGTGTGTGTGTGTGTCCTCTGTGCTGACTTCCACTGTGGTTCAAACAGTCCGTGTGACCACAGACTTCACGGTGAACTAAGCTGTCGCAGCATCACGACTGTGACCGCGTTCTTCGCTGTTTAACATCTCTTAAAATTAGTCAGTTAGTAACACAAGATCTCCCACTTACACTGTGCTAATGGTGTGAAATGGTATATAGCCTACACCTCCTGTGTCCTAAGTGGGCAGAGTCACATCTCCCATAGACACTAAGGAACCACCATCCCTCTGCCTCATCTGAGAGTGTCATAATGTAGTATGAATGGATTAAAGCAGATGGATTTTTCGTGGCATGATATTTGTTTGATGTAAGTTTTAATGTTTAATTCATGGTTTTATCCATAAGACCATTTAAATGTCTGTTTATGTCCGTTGTGAAGTAAGGCGGGAAGCACCAGTTCCCAAATCTTGTAAGAATGTGTCGCAGAGACAGAGACAGGACTTGAACAAATTTAATTTTCTCCTGATTTGTGTCTGAAAATGCCATTTTGGTGTCAAAATGTTTGGAAGTTACCTGTCTCATAAAAAATGTGCCAACATGCATCTTGGTGATGATGAGTTGAAAGAGGTAGTGATAATCTGTGATCAAGTTCATTTCTCCCATAAGAAGAAACAGACTCAACACTGCTTCTAGTCTCCAAAAGGGGCGGGGCTGTGGCAAATGTGACACTGATACAGAAAATGAAGGGTCAGTGAGAGGTTTCACTTTCTATTAACCTTCTCTGCCTCGCCCTGCATGACAGCGTGGACCTGACTGATGTGCCGTGAAGGTCCGGTTCCTCCTCAGATCAGCAGTGAGCCCACGTCGCTCACATTCACTCTCCGCCTCAGAATCTTGTCTTTTCAAAGTTGAAATATTCAAAGAAAAGTCCGTCTTTTGTCCTAACTGATCTCAATCAGAGAACTCCGAGCATCACAGCCGACCCGCACCTGTCAGCATCTCCAGCTCCACCTGCACAAAGTGACTCAGGTGATGATGTGCCCCACTGCTGCAGCCAGCAGTACAAGCTAACGTTAGCATGGCAACACTGAGACAGAGATGGTTAATAGAAGAAAGCGAGATGTCTCACTAACCGTTCATTTCCTGTGTCGGTGTCACATGATTTTTCGCCACGGCCCCGCCCCTTTAGAAGACTAGAAGCAGTCTTAAATCCATTCATTCTTATGGGAGAAATGATCGTGATCACAGATTATCACTACCTCTTTCAACTCATCATCACCAAGATACAGATTGGATCCATTCGCCGCAAGACACGTTTATCTTCTGAACACTCTGACACACAAAATGGCATTTTTCAGACACACAAATCAGGAGGAAATTAACTTTGGTCAAGATCTGCCTCTGTCTCTGCGACACATTCTCACAAGATTTGGGAACTGGTGCTTCCCGCCTTGCTTTGCAACGGACATAAACAGACATTTAACTGATCTTATAGGTAAAACCATGAATTAAACATTGAAACTTACATCAAGCAACTATTGTGTGATGCAAAATCCAACTGCTTTAATCCATCACACGATGTTATAACACTTACAGACAAGGCAGAGGGATGGTGGTTCCTTAACTTTCTCTAGGCTATAGGATACGTGACTCCGCCCACTTAGGAGATGGGAAGTGAATACCATTTTGCGCCACTGGTAAAGCCTAGAGCTGCATGTTAGTTAAAAATATGCAGCGAGCCTCATCCTTCACAGCTGTCTAAAGACTTACATCCAGTTAGCTGAACATTGGTGGGTAGTTCAAAAGGACAGACTGTGGTTGGCTCTTAAGTCCTGTGCTGAGGGTCTCCTCTGGCAGCAGATTTACTCTCTCTTGAATTGCTAGAGAACGTTTTGAACGAGTCTGTGAAGCCCTTCAGTCAACATGTGTCCCAAAAATTAACTGACTCAACAGCTGCATCCAGCACAAGGCAACAGAGATGGAAATGAGTGACTGTAGAGACAGCAGCATCAGGTGTGTGTGTGTGTGTGTGTGTGTGTTAGCATACTCACAGCATGGAGGGGACCGGTTTCCATGGTTACTGCTCGTTAGCAGCTGAGCTCTCAGAGGAGATAAAGTCTGTCTCACTGTGAGGCCTTCGTTCACAGAAACATCTGATTATTGAAACATGGAGACTGCAGCCTGTCCTAAAGGTGGCGCTAGAGGACAGATGATGTTTGAAATGTACAGATCTAAAGGAAGGTGCCATTGTTAGACTCCGCCTCCAGCAGAGTGGTGTCCAATCACTGACCCAGACATCAGAAATGAATGTGTTTCAGCTTCCTCTCTGTCCCACTGAAGCCAAAATGAGTTGTCGCGTATCATTCATCGTATGTCACGTTCTGCTCATGTCCTCTGTTCCCAACCCAGCGTGAGCAGCATCGCTTTTTCTTTGCACCAGCTGCTGTTGCCATGGCATCCACAGACAGCCAGCAGTGTCACTCTTGCATCACTATGTGCATGAACAGCTGTGAAGCCACAACAATAAACATGTGCTCACAGTATTCTGATTACGCTACGCTTAAACAAGTCAGTTATGTCTTGTAGTACACTTACATAACCCCCACCCCACCCCCACACACACTCTGTCTCCTAGCAACAGTGACCAAGTTCAGTTCTGTGGGCAGAAGAGTGTGATATAAAGGCTGACTGTGTTACCATAGCGATGCCCTCTGAGACTGCAGCACTCTGTGTGTGTATGTGTATGTCTTCAAACATCCAGATGTGCACTGACACGCAGCACCAGGAAATGTGCCAATCAGTCACGCTGAGCAGATCAAAATAATCAGTGTAACACAAGATTCCCCACTGTACACTGGGTCAGTGGTGTGAAATGGTACAGAAACTTCCTGTCTCCCAAGTGGGCGGAGTCATGTCTTCAATGGAGACAGTTGGGAACCACCACCCTTCCCCCTTGTCTGGAAGTGTTGTAATGTCATGTGACTGGATTAAAGCAGATGGATTCTGTGTCGCATGATATTTGTTTGATTTAACTTTTAGCTTTTAATTCATGGTTTCACCTATCAGACCTTTTAAATGTCTGTTTATGTCTGTTGTGAAGTTAGGCAAGAAGCACCAGTTCCCAAATCTTTTAAGAGTGTGTTACTGAGACAGAGACAGGGCTCGGACAAAGTTTATTTTCTCCTGATTTATGTGTCTGAAAAATGCCATGTTTGTGTCAGAATGTTCGGAAGATATGTGTCTTATGAAAAACGGGTCCAATGTATATTTTGATGATGGGGCAAAAGAGTTGATCATAATCTGTGATCATGTTCATTTCTCCCATAAGAATGAACGGCCCCAAGAATCATCTCCTAAAGGGGCCGTGGCGAAAAACCATGTGACACTGACACAGGAAATGAACAATCAGTGAGACATCTTACTTTCTACTAACAGTCTCTGCTGAAACATTGAAGAACTTTGACTTGTTCTGTTAAAGGATCAGACCAACCTGGCAAACAATCCCACTTTTAATGCCAACCAGTGGTGACAACATGCTTTTTCAACAGCTGGTGCAACTTGTGAGTACACTACATCACAGGTGGGCGTGGTCAGAGGAACATCAGGGCTACGATGAGAGGCCCAACACTCGTACTTGTTTCAGCAGACAGAGCGAGCAGTGCTTCCTGTCAGACACAACATGGAGTTTCTCTGTGAACTTCAGCAGAAACAAACACAGCTCAGGTGTCAGTGAGGCAGGTAACATTAACAGAACTTGTAGGGAGACAGAGACACGAGCTGTGTTCCAGATCGGATATTACTGTACTAAACACTTAATATTTAGAGCACATAAGTGTGCAAAGTGTGTCCACGCTGAGAAGTATGTGAAAATGCAGTGTACAACTTGCACACTCTAAATGGTCCAACAATTGAGTGTGGAACGATGGACACTTCACCCTCAACAAACGCCATATTGGCGACGTAGCAGGAGCTTTTGAAATGGCCGCGGGGGATTACAGCCAAGGGTGTTCTTGCACCACCAACCTGCTAAAACACTGAAGAACTGTGAATGTTGCCATTTTGTACAGATGCAAGTTATACATGTTTTTGCACTAAGCACCACTATGTATATATACTGTTGTCAGATAACTGCCGTAAGTAATGTGTGTTGGATCTGTAATGATTTGGTACCATTTGCGTGCTAGCTAACGTTAGCATCCGCTAGCCAGCTAACATGCTCCTAGCTACAGCAGCAGTGTTTTATAAGGCATTTACTTTGTGGTGAGTGTCTGGTTTATGTGTGATATATTTACTGAACATTCTCAATTACAAGTTAAATAAACCAAATAGTGGGTGAAAATACCTGTCAAATGTCGGTGATAGTCACCCACTGTCTGTTGGCAATTCACTGTTAAAAAAAGAAGAAGAAGAAGAAGAGGCTGTTTAAAAAAAAAAGTCACTTCTGAGAAGTGCAAAATGGCAGTGCACGATTTAAGACAGCACTACCCTGTTGAGATTAGTGCACCACACAATGAGTGTACTGCACTGAAGTATACTAACGGAAGTATGTGATTTGGAACACAGCTTTTGACTGGACTGAGGGTGGAAGTGACATCAGCTGTGACGCCCTCTGAACACACAAACTCTTAGGAGGTCTAATGAAAGTTTTACTCCTCCCTCCTGCCTCTGCAGGGCAGCCATGCCGTTGGTGAAGCGGATCATTGAACCCAGATATCTGTGTCGTGGCACTCTGCCTGATGGGGTCGCCAGTGAGCTGGAGTGTGTCACCAACAGCACCCTGGCTGCTGTCATCAAACAGCTCGGAGGACTCAGTGAGTGCTCATGTTATCACTGCAGCTCCTTTACGATGCTGTAATGTGCACACACACTGACACTTCATGCTATGATCCGTCACCCTGCGAGCTCCCATCAGAGAGCAAAGAGTCACCAAACAACTGTGGTGTTTGTTGTTGATGCGCGCAGGTCGTCATGCAGAGGACATCTTTGGTGAGCTGTTCACGGAGGCCAACAGTTTTTACCTGAGGATGAGCAGTCTGCAGGAGCGAGTGGACCTGCTGGCAGTTAAGGTCACACAGCTGGACTCCACTGTGGAGGAAGGTGGGTAACAAACGCTCGGATTATCAGTCAATGTAACAGAGAAACAGCTTTAGGTTGGGAGGTGCTGACTCATCATCACTGCACCCTACAAAAGATGCAAACACGAAGTCACTAAACCAGACGCTGGCCTCCCCCTGGATGGGCCCTCTTAAAAAATATAAACCAGATCAGCGACAAGGCAAAAACCTGCTGAGGTTCAATGACCACCAAACAAAATTTACAGTTCAAATTTAGACTGGACGACCAAACTGCGACAGACATGAGAGCTGCTCCACCGCGACAGTTTCTGCCCATGAAAACAATTCATGCAAATTTAATTTTGCTGCCAAATATTTAAAATTAACTTACAACAACCACTAGCTTGATACAATTTTACTACAAATACCAGTTCCACTGTGTAGTGACAGTACTGTTTGTGGTGCAGTGTCTCTGCAGGATATTAACATGAGGAAGGCTTTCAGAAGCAGTACCATCCAGGACCAGCAGGTGGTGTCACGGAGCTCCATCCTCAATCCGGTGCTGGAAATGTACCAACGCTGTGACAAACCTCCGCCACTGAACATCCTGACACCTTACAGGTCAGTTTACCCCAACATCCTCCTCAATTACATTTAACAACATCAGATAATAAATAACGTCAAGTTTGTGTGTGTGTGTGTGTGTGCGTGTGTGTGTGCGTGTGTGTGTAGAGACGATAAGAAGGATGGACTGAAGTTTTACACCGACCCGTCTTACTTCTTCAGTCTGTGGAAAGAAAAGATGCTTCAGGCCACAGAGAACAAACGCAAAGAAAAGAGACGACAGAAGGTTCAGCTGTCTGTCTGCCTGCCTGTCTGTGTGTCTGTCTGTCTCTCTGTCAATGTGTGTCTCTGTGTGTCTTTGTCCCTATTTCTCTTCGTCACATCCTATATTTCCACAACCCGCGCTGTGGTTCAAGGTGAATTTTGTCTCAATTTTTGGTCCAGGAGCAGAAGCATGTGGAGGAGTCTTCAGGACGGGAGGTCAAGAAGGTGAGTTCAGACTTCGGTTGTGTTTTGTTACCTAAAAGTGACTACGAGGAACTTTTAGTTTTTGTTGATTCTAGCTGCCCCTTTGGACAAAAGCGATAGTGACACAAGCGGCTTCTAGATCTTTGCTAGCATTTGCCAGGCAGGCAGAGCTCAACATAACACAGGCAATGCATGAATTTGTTTTGGAAGCGAGTGAAAGAGAGACCTGGATCGTGATGAGGTAATATATTTACATGTGACTAAGAAATAAGTTGTATGTTAGCAATGTCCCCCGAGATCTGTTACCTCTATTTTCTGTAGGCTAAGGTTTAACAGCAATTTGCATTAACGTTACATGCTAAGGTGCAACCTAATAGCTGTAGGCATGAAGTACAATGACATTATTGTCATTGCACAGAACAACAAAATTAGAAAAACAAAAAAAATTCGTCTGAGTTTGTGGGGATTTTGACCCAATCACAGGCATTAATAGTAACTTTTCACTGAGGGTCTCATCAAAGGAATCATGTGACTGTTTCATAAATATTTAAAAGTTCCCTGTAGTCACTTCGATATTTATGGTATTTTTTTGTTCATCTTTTCAGTTTGTGGTCCATGTTAAATGTTATTGTTGTTGTTGTTGTTGTTATTGTTTTTGTGAAGGTTCGGAAAGCTCGTAACAGGCGGCAGGAGTGGAACCTGATGGCGTACGACAAGGAACTCCGCCCAGACGCCCGAGTGACACCGTCACCTTACCACACCTCTGATGGCTCAATGTCACCTGACAGGTATGTCAGTGCATTCACACACCTTCCTGTTGCAGCTCCTTCAGTGTAAAAGCATAAAAACAGTCAGAATGATTGATTAAAAACAGTCTTTTGTCAGCTGGTAACAACAAACCTTGTAGAAGTGCTAAAAAATGTTGATTTAGGGTTTACAGGTTTTTTACCCTAAAAGTTGAAAAAGGTATCAGCTGATTGTTTTTCGTTATTCGGATTTTCTTTAACTGTCAAATTGTACAATTGGAATCTGCCTCAAAAGGCTTAATAATGACTCAATGTCATTGTATTTATTTAACTCCTCCCCTTTAGGTCAGGGACTTCGGGTGACTCCTCCTTCCCCACCAGCTCCCACCACCGTGACGCCCAGAGCCACGATGGGAAGGATCATGTCACGGCGGCAGCTGGTGGAAGTGGTCAGACTCAGTCACTGGACCGCGCCCTCCGACCCACCTCTGCCTCCTCTTCAGTTGCCACGTCGACTGCGCGGCAGCACTCACTGGGCCGCAACCAGTCACATCACCACCACCACCACCTACAACAGGCAGGCTCAGCCAATCAGAACGGAGCACGGACCAATGTCGCCAAGGAGGCCAAGTATGCACACCAACACACACCCTCACACACACACACACCAACACACACACAGCTGACAATTTCACAATTTGTTTCGTATTTGACCTTTGACCTTTTTCTCATTTTAGTGACCATCAGATCCCTCCAGCCCCCCCACCGCCTCCCCCTCTCATGCCGTCGGGTCAGATGGCTTTTACCAATAGCTCTGCCCACCCTGCTGCCATGGCAACACCGCTGCACCCTGCAGCTGCTCCTGGTAATCAAGGTAAGAAACAGTTTCTTACTGTTTTTTTTTGTTTGTTTGTTTGTTTGTTTGTTTTTTACCATAGAGATATCAGGCCTTTTTGGACCACAGGAACCATTTTATGGTTCTAGGAACATAGTTCTAATAACCTCCCATTTTGTTGCATCCGCACCACAGGAACCATGAACTATTATAGTTCTTAGAACTAAGTTTTGAGGAACTTTTTTAGCTCCAACTCAAGAGTAGGTACTTTCACCGCACATGAGGAGCTATAGAGAAGGAAGAGAACATTGATTGTCTGAACTCAGGAGCCAGCATTGACAACTGCCGTTTTAAAAACACAACAGCTGACTTAACAAGACAACACAAACTACGAACCAGAGCTTGCAACTGCTGCAAGCCATCTGCTCTGCATCCAACCCTGCACAGCTCGCCTTCACAGGCTGTGACATCATCAAAGCCTCTAACCTGTTTTCTAATAGCAGATTACACCGGGTCCCTCATGCCTGACGGCTTTTAATCGACTGTGAAGTAACACAGCCGTCTCACACCAAGAGACTGTAAAATAAACCTGTAACAGGCCTGTATGCAAGACTAACCATTAATGCTAATAACTGGTCTTTTGTGCAGTTAAACAATAGCCACAAGGTGGCAGCAAAATGAGAAAGATTATGTTCGCTGGCAAGTTTTAAAGTCCAAAATCATTTCTGTATTCGAACAACTGACGGAGAAACAAATGCTCATCTTTTCAAAATATTTAACAAACGCAAACTAATTTAACTAAGTTAGGCCTCCTCAGCTACAAAGACAGTAACAAGCTAATGTTAGATAGTTAAGCTAAACATTTGAAAAGTTTCAGGGTGCCTGACAGAGAGGTGCCGCTGGTGGTGATACTGCAGACGCTGCATTTAGCGTTTCTTTTCACGTGGCTCGTGTGAGAAGTTATTTTAGCCAAAGGTTGTGACAAAAAAGGCACAGCAGCTGCAGGTGTGCTTGCTGTGGCATTGTTGTTGGAGCTTCCAATCGCCTGTGGCCACACCCACCAGAAGCATGAGAATAAGGATGTAAAGACATTCAGTTTGTCAGGCACCAAAACTGCCCCAAAAATAGCAAAAAATAAATTTAAAGCAGCTTTATTGTCATTATACAATTGCTTGTATAAAGAAATTGCAAGGTTAGGGTGGAGGGTCAGTCCTGAGTGCGCTGCCACATTGGGCCAACCTAACCTAATGTGCCTAACATGCATGTTTTGATGGTGGTAAGAAACCCACAGACATGGAGCGAACATGCAAACTCCACACATAAAAGCCAGGTTTTGAACTCAGAGCCACGAGGGTTCAATACCTGGGCCACTTGATGTTAGATGATCAAACCTGGATTCAAAGCCAGGACCTTCTTGCTGTGAGACAACAGTGCTACCCACTAAGCCACCGTGCCCAAAGATCGTTCTGAAGTCCCAAACCTTGAGTCCCAGACGAGTCTCTTTATGGATGAGTCTCAAGTCTCTGCTACAAATACTAGACGGGTATTTATGAGACAGGACAGGTTTGATACAATAAAGTCAGTTGTCTTCAGAAAATAATAACAGTAATATTTCTGTAGGATGAATATGCATGTGGACTATCTGCCATGATATAACTTTGTTTCGGAAACAGAGGAAGACCTTCTGATAAAATAAGAATAACAGGATAATACTTATGACAGTAAGTAAATGACTTGATGCTACATGTTAATACAAGAGTAATAAACCATGAAACTTACCTGTGATGTCTGTAAACATTCATCTTTTGTTCTTTACCTGACATCATTTATCTTAACTTTGTATCGCGGCAGTCACCTCAATGTCAGTTGAAGAAGAGGATTACTTATTTTGACAAATCGACACACTGCCAGCAGGACATTTACTTCTCACCTGTGAAATGTTATTTCCTGTTGCCTGGAGAAGGAATTTCTTTAATCAGAGCATCTGAAAGCAACAACAAAGGTTCCGTATTCTACCACTTGAACAGGTCGGAAGCTGCAGCAAGATGGGGGGTCAGGCGTAACCTGTACATATCTGTATAATGTGTGTGTGTTTTAGACTGTAGAACGGAATCAGAACATTATTAAAATGTTTTTGTCTCTAGGTGGTGCTGTTGGCCTCCCATGCAACTACAGCCCCTCTCCTCCCCCACCTCCCCCAGCCAACTATGTCCCCTC
>JAQLOL010000019.1:202695-216185 GCA_029783665.1 Naso thynnoides
CACTGGCAAATACTATTTTTAAGTGCACCAAAGAAAAACGGAGAGAGATGACAGAGTTGGCAAAACGACAACATGTTACACTAAGAAGCTCCATCCATCAGTGAAAAGGTCATGTGTAAGGAATTAGACTTTCCTGGTTTTAAGCTGCTGTTACACGACTGTTTTATAGTTTTCTACTTAAATCTTCTTATTTCACAGAATCATAATTACACCTTACATTTTAAAGGAACTGATATTTTTAAGCGCTGGTATCGGATGAGTGCTCGGTATCGGCTGCTACGCAAGCTTACGCATTGGAATGGGCAGTGTGTGATTTGTGTAAAAAAGAAAGAGGGGGAGGGGCATCCGAGCTTGAACGATACTGAATTATTACTTTTTTTAAAAAAAATTGAAACAAGCATCTCCAACACAGAAAAACTATGCAACAGTCTTGTACTCTAACATCCAACGGTAATTACACCTCAACATGCACCCTGCCCACACAGTGCTAGAAGAAATCCAGATTTAATCATCTTGGTCCAGAGACAAGATGGGCCCAAAAGCAGCTGTTTGCACCTCTGTGGGTTCCAGTGATGCTGGTTGTCGTCTTTATTTGTCCTACCATCAAAGATGATCATGACTTTTTCTGTTGATTTTTCCACCACAAAAAATAACGAGACGCTCTGGTGCCATTTCATATTGGTAATCACTTTACACAGCTGCTATCGAACTTCAGCGTAAGCGAGTTGTTGTTGTTTAATGACAGCCAAATTCACACTAGCAGGGACAAATTATGGAATGGGATTTTGTGTGTCAGACCAAGCGAGAAGCGCAGACATCATCGCTACAGCAACATAATATGAGAATTCGATCTGCTTACAATTCAGATCCATAACGTCTTTTTAAAATAGCCAGTATTATTTATCAACCTGCACCATCTGCTGGTGGGAATATGAGATGCATTAAATGTAGTCCAACAAGAAGTGGGGGTAAGACGTCATTTCCATTAGTATGGAGACGTGTCATGTGTATAATAAATATTTTTGTATTTTATTGTATATGTCAGGATGTTTTAAGTATGGGTGCAAACATGGTATGACATTTTGTGTATTTTATTTTACTTTCTTTATCTATGTGTATTTTACCTGTAGAGATAGTCACCTGTCGACCTGTTTTGTGATCTGTGTTTATTTTTCGAGACACTGCCAGACTGCTGAACTTGTTTGAAAGGGAGGAGCTGACGTGAACAGCTTCAGACTGATTCACACCGATTACTGAATGCTTACACCTGTTGATGGACTCACCTTCTGTGTATAATTTTTTTTTCATCACAGGTTGTCTGTAAAGTCCTCAAGAAGGCTACAAACCGAAACACGTCAAAGTTATAGTTTTTATAGAATCTGATCTGAATGTGATAAAGGCATTTTAACTTCTTTCTCAAGACGAGTGCCTTGGTTTCTTCCTGTTTTCGCAATGTTTTTTTTTTTCCAATTTGATTCAGGCAATCCTGAAATAATTTTTTTTTTCCCGTTGTATTGAAGCCCCACTCCTGTGGGGGCCATGTGGGTGCTGCCTTAGTGTGGTTCATATTGTACGGAGGCCCCACTTGATCAAAAAAAAAATGTTTTGGGCTCAGTTTGTTTTAAACCGATACAAATAACGAACACATTACTGTTTGACAAATATCAGAGGGTACTCTAATAAATTAACTGGGTTTTTCTGTTATTCTGTGTTACTGAATCGATATCTGAGCATATTGGATCAGTATCGAATCAAGTTGACCTGCAAACAGGTCTCAAGTCCATAGCTATCCTGACCTGCAGGTTACCATAGCAACAGGACTGATTTGGCACTCACCGGTTCAAAGTTGCATCTGTTGGCTCTCATGAAGTTGGCACAGTCCTGACGGATCCTCTGATGGTAGTTCTGAGAGTAATACAACTACACACACACACACACACACAAAAACACACATGACGTCGCATGTCCTGTTAATTCACACAGTCTCCATGGTAACAGAGGATACACAGCTTTGTGGAGTGACATCTGACTGGTTCAACAGAAAACCGCCCTCAGGTGTTCTCTCTCTCTCTCTCTCACACACACACACACACACACACACACACACACACACACACACACACACACACACACACACAGTCTCACCTGAGAACACCTGTCCGCACGAACACTCTAACATCCCGCCCCAGTGAGTCAGAGAGCTCCGGCGGCTCGCTGACCTCTGACCGGCTCTGTGCTCTGCTGTGCCCGCTCAGAGGCGGCCTCACCCCGGCTCTACCTGCAGCTGTGGCTACCTGGTGTGGTAAGCTAGCCAGCGGCTCACCTGTTCTGACACGGCCCGGAACAGACTGGACGCGTCCCGGGCCACCATCTTCCTGTAGAGGCCCAGAGAGCACAGGTGCTCGTCCATGTTGACGAAATATTTCTTCAGACCTTTCTGCATCCCGCCGCCGGTAAACTTACGCCAACCCTCACGGTAAGTTCGGTAAACACTGCCCGGTTCAGACGTGACAGCACGAGTCGCTACACTGACAGGTGAGTTTAATCAGTTCTGATCAGCGCGCGACGCTGCCTGCCGCTGCTGAGGCGTTTAAGGACCCACCGAGGATCCGAAATATGAATCCGAAAGTGTTCGATTACAAACGAAAGTGACAGAATATTTAACAATTGAAAAAAGATTTTTTCTAAAAGTATGCTGCTCACGAAATAAACTTAAAAAAAAAGTCTAAGACAAAAATCAGAGCAAGTTAAGCCCTCAGAGTCAGCAAAAGTAAAAAATAGCCTACGTGTTAAAATGCAGAACTTTAATCAAATAGCGCCTAAAATATAAAGTTTTCATTCTGAAGGACATGTTGCACTTCACTATTCTAAACTGATTATCTGTCATCATGGAGTTCATTTTAATTTCTATGCTGATGATACCCATTTATATGTAGCCTATCTGTAGGGCCAGATGACCCCAGTGCTATGACTCCGTTGATAAACTGCCTGTCTTTCTTAAACAGTGGATGACTGATTATTATTATTTTTTTAATTTTTCAGCCCAAGGCCCCCAAAATAACAGTGCCAGAGGCTGGGGACCCCCATCGACCTTGGAGGTGGCATATAACGTTGTGCACAGCTGCTCAAACGCATTATTAGGCCTACACAAGTATCAATAAAACACAAAAGAACAACAGTCTAATAGCCATAATATTATTTTTGATCATTTTAAGAAATAATATAGCCAGATTTTGTACAATAATGGGCTAAATATGCAATTATAATGTTTTAAAAATTTGTTTTTTGGAAGGCATCTCACGCCCCCCTCTCTGTGTCTTGCGGCCCCCACCACCACTGTGGTTGGGTAAATTGCAGACAAACAATATAGCAGAAAGATGAGAAGTATAAGTAGAGTGGATAATAAAGAACAAGCTAAATAAATAAGTGCAAAAACATATTTGATTATTGAAAGATTTATTGAGAAAACATAAATAATAAACGTAAAATAATATAAATAAGAGAAAACATAAAAGAGGGCTGGGGGTCTTAAAGGTTCTCTGAGAGTGCAAGTTTCTCCACTAGTTCATACAGCTTCAAGGCATTCTTCTTCTCCATTAGCTTGAGTAAAAGGAAATATTGCACAGTTCATTGTGAAATACATAGAGATTTGGCCATGTTTTCATACATACTGTTTTTGTGCAAAAAGAATTTTCCTGGAGTGACCAAAGTATTCATTGCTAAGTTATCAGTTCCATTTTGTAACAACATACCAAAGATTATATTTTCTTTTGTTAATCCAGAGAAGTTTTCATATTTAGGATTTAACCAGCAATGCAGATCTTCCCAAAAAGGCATGGAGAATTAGCAATCGAAGAATAAATGTTCTGTTGTTTCATTGTGTTCATCATAAAAGACACAATTATTTTTGACATAACCCAAAAGAGCATCTTAAATTTTCAGTAGAAACTGGGCCTGTATTCCATAAATAATCTTCAAGTGGACTTCCTTGGCTTTTGGTAAAATTGAAAACTTCAAGAATTTTGCCCCCATATTTGGCATCATTTTTAGAGAAATGTTGTAAGATAGATTTTCTGTTAAGGAAAAAAAGGATATAATTCCTTAATAAAAGTATTTAGAATTGTGGTATTACATAAATTTAGATTAGTGAGAGGATGCATCAAAAGTTTAGGAAGCTGAGGAATTAAATTTTTTTGAAAAACACTGCAAGACATTACAATAACAGAGAGTGAGATTGCTTTAACAACCTTATCACACTGTTTTTGGTCATTTATATGAAACTTTGAACGGAAGACCTCATGAGGCAAAATATTTCCAGTGTTATCCAGCAAGTGCATCACGGACCATTTTCCTTTCTCCAACCAGGACTCGGGACTTATTTCTGAATAACACGTATCGGCAATTCCACAGTGGAATGTTGTGAGAACTAAAATTATATTTGTAGATTATTTTCCTGATTAACAAAAGCCTACCTGTTGATGAAACATTGCTAATCTGATTGGGAGCTTTTTTAGGTTAAAGTCACATCAGACAAGAAAATTGATTTCTTCTAATATCAAATGTGATCTGGGATATGAAACCATAAACTGTTTACATTTCTCAAAAACGATCTAAGCCAATGAGTTTTCATAGCACCACTGATGCATTCAGGACTGATGACTTTTAGGCCTTCCTTCTCATTCTTTGACCGTATTTCCTTTCCTAATGTAGTGTGTTTTCTTTTTCCAGATATAATTGAAGATAGCCTTGAGACCACATTTTTAGACATTATTTACATTTATTTACATTTTTCCAAGTATTGAGATCCTCATTATTATCTTTTGTATTCCTAAATATTTAACAACTGATTTATCAGGGATTGCCTATTATGCATTGTCCTCAGGGGGGAGTTGTGAATTGAGTTTAACTTTAAGACAGATGCCCTAGAAAAGAAGTCAAATGTTTTCAGGATTTGGGGGATTTGATTACTGTTTTTTTATGAAAGTGATTGTGTCATCCAGCTGTTTGCCTAAAACAAAAACAGGGTACAGGACATACCCTGTTTTTCCACTCTGATTTAAAAAAAAAAAATCTGAACTTTTTATAAAAATGGAACGCATTCCTGCAGCTTTTATCAAAAGCAAAGGACAGACTGGACATGTTTAATTTCTCTTAGGAGAACTTGAATAACTGCATGATAAGGAGGAAAAAAATAAGTCAAGTATTAAAGAGAGCTGAAACAATCTCAAACCTCCTGTTGGTGGCGCTGTAACAACAATCTGAAGTCCCAAAGCCTCACGTGTTCTGTCTCCAGTGGTGATGAAGCTTCAGTGTTTCATGATGTTGGTTGTTGTGTCCGCCTTCAGCTCTATAAACACCTTTTTTTTATTCGCTGCTGACTTTGTGTTTGTTTCGTTTGTGTTTCTGCTTGTCCGTAAAAAAAACAACAACAACTCATTGATTTGTGATTGATTATTTGTGATTAAATTTAATGTGCAACCACACGACACTAGTTTATTGACAGGAGGACTCTTCAGTGTAACCAGTAGGGGGCATTAAATCTCCAAATGGCGTAGCGTCACGCTCCACATCAAAAGAAGAAGAAGAAGGCTCAGAGTGCGCCTGCGCGTCATAACAACCTGTAGTCAGTGAGGGTGACCGTGGTTCAGGCTCAGCCCGGCTCGGGCTCCGGTTTGGTCCGTGTTTGATCAGTTTGCGGTCGGGATGTTCAGACTGCTCCGCCTGAGGCTCCGCCGGCCGCCGGGCCGCCTGTCTGCCCGCTCAGCTCGCTCCTTCAGCGGCTCTCCCCCGGAGCTTCCCGCGGCGCGGGTCCGCGGCACCTTCCTGGATTTCTTCCAGCAGAAACACGGACACCGGCTGGTCCCGTCCGCCCCGGTCCGACCCAGAGGAGACCCCAGCCTGCTGTTTGTCAACGCCGGCATGAACCAGGTGAGCTGGAACTGGGTCACCGACTGACAGGACCGTGGTGTGTGTGTGTGTGTGTGTGTGTGTGTGTGTGTGTGAGTGCAGTGTGGATTTATCACGTGCTTTTCTCTCTTCCTGTTGGGTTTGTTGTTATTGATCCTCCTTCTTTAATCTGTATTTATCATATTTGAGACGACTGAATGTTAAAACAATAAACCGAGGTGACACACACACACACACACACACACACACACACACACACACACACTGAGCTGCTGCTGTGCTGTGGTTTCAGTTCAAGCCCATCCTCCTGGGCACCGCGGACCCTCGCAGTGAGATGTCGTCGTACCGCCGCGTGGTCAACAGTCAGAAATGTGTGCGAGCTGGCGGCAAACACAACGACCTGGATGACGTGGGCCGTGACGTGTACCACCACACCTTCTTCGAGATGCTGGGGAACTGGTCGTTCGGAGACTACTTCAAGGTGAGGAGGAGGAGGAGGAAAAGGAAGATCACTTCCTGTTTACTCTGTTCAGCATCACAGTGACGCCCTCTCTGTCTGTGTGCAGGAGGAGGCGTGCCGCATGGCGTGGAGCCTGCTCACAGAGCATTATGGGATACCTGCAGACAGACTCTACGTGTCTTACTTTGCTGGAGATGCTGCGTCAGCTTTACCAGCTGATGAAGAGACCCGACAGATCTGGTTGGACGTCGGGTAGGTTCCTGTTTTGCTGCTGCTGCTGGAGTTTAAAGCTGTTCTAGGTTTCTGACGGCTGCTCTCCTCCTCAGGGTTCCTCCTCATCGCCTCCTGCCCTTCGGCCTGAAGGAGAACTTCTGGGAGATGGGGGACACGGGCCCTTGTGGCCCCTGCACTGAGATCCACTACGACCACGTGGGAGGACGAGACGCGGCGGCGCTCGTCAACGCCGACAGTCCTGACGTGGTGGAGATCTGGAACCTGGTGTTCATGCAGTACAACAGGTAACTCACTCACCTGGACCAGAACACCCAAACTGTCTGCTGGTTGTACTGGTTAGATCCCAGTGTAAAGGCTTGTGTGTGTGTGTGTGTGTGTGTGTGTGTGTGTCAGGGAGGTGGACCACAGTCTGCGTCTGCTGCCCCAGTTCAGTGTGGATACTGGGATGGGATTGGAGAGACTGGTGAGCATCCTGCAGGGTAAACGATCAAACTACGACACGGACTTGTTCACCCCGCTGCTCGCCGCCATCCACCAGGTACGCAACACACCTGAACACTGAACCACATTACCCACAGTTCTCCATGACAGCACTGTCCGCTCTGGAGAACACAGGTTAAAATGTCGTCTGTGATAGGAGTGATTGACAGCTTCCCGTTGTCATGGCGATGTGTCTGTCCTCAGAGGTCGAGGGTGGGTCCATACGGTGGCAGGACGGGGGCGGCGGACCAGGGGAAGGTGGACATGGCGTACCGAGTGGTGGCGGACCACATCCGCACTCTGTCAGTCTGCATCGCCGACGGAGTTCATCCAGGCATGTCAGGAGCAGAGTGAGTCATCCTCCAATCAGCCGTCAGAACACAGTCAGCAGCCAATCAGCTGTCAGGGCTGCAGTTTAACAGCTGATTGGCTTGTTCTGCTACAGGTTGGTGTTGAGGAGGATTCTGCGACGGGCAGTCCGTTTCTGTGCCGAGGTCCTTCAGGCTCCACAGGGAGCGCTGGCGAGCCTGGTTCCCACCGTCACCCACATACTGGTAAAATACATTTCCCACAATTCTTCTGACCAGCTCCAAATTAAAAAACCCACAGAAGAAAGAGTTTGAACACGAGAACTGGAGAAAAAAAACAACTGTCATGACACATTTCTGGATATTCACTCACACGTCCAACTGTGCTGTGGTTTTGCTTTGCTGCTGTGAACAATGAGTGACCTGGAGTGTAGTCACTGACTAATTGATTAATTAATTGATTGACTGATTGATTAATTGATTGATTTTGGCAGGGTGATGTGTATCCAGAGATCCACAGGGAGGCAGACAGGGTGAGTCCAGCTGCCTTTCTTTTGTTTGTGCAGTCCCTTTAATTTAAGGTTTAATGTGAAAACTGCAACTTTTATTGTAAATTCCACTTTAACAGGAAGTTGTCATGAGCAGGTGTTGATTGACAGCTGGTCCTCTTTCAGATCATGGATATCATCAACGAGAATGAGGCTCAGTTCCTGTCGTCTTTGCAGCAGGGCAGCCGGTTGATCCAAAGAACGCTCAACAAGAAGGACTACAAACACGGAGTCTTCCCCGGTCAGTTGCTCCCATCAGCCACCTGGCTGTGCAGGGCGAGGGTGACGCACTGTGTGTCTCACTGAGTCCAGTTTAATTTTCTTCAGAATGTTTATAATTTTGAATATAGGTGATAAAAAATGTTTTTCTTTTCTTCACACGACTTCGAGTGTGAATATAACACTGAAAAGCTGCATCAGCTGAGTGACACATTCAAACCAATAGCTGGAGCTCTGTTTTCTTATTGTTGGAGTGTGTGTGTGTGTGTGTGTGTCTCTGCCTCTGCCTCTGCCTCAGCCGCGGTGGCCTGGTCTCTGCACAGGGATCTGGGTTTCCCTCTGGACCTGGTGGACCTCATGTTGGAGGAGAGAGGAGTGCAGGTGGACCGTCAGGAGCTGGAGCGACTGATCACTGAGAACAACAAGGTGATGCTTTTACTCTGACGTTGTTTTATGGAAACACGCGGGTCTCCACACGGACCCAAAAAAGTTAGCTCCAATAATGCTCCTGGTTTTTTCTGCTCACTTGCTGGACATAGAGTGCCTAAGCCACGCCCCTTCCGGAGGACCCCCTGGGACCTTAGTATGTAAAAAAATATGAACTGTAGTCAATGGGGAAAGGAAACTTATTTTTTGATCCTGTTTGACTTGTGCCCTGAGTTACAGATATGATGTCTGTCAATTTAAATGGTAATTTTTCATGTGAAGAAAGTCTGTTTGTCATCAAACAGTCGATGTATTAGCTTATGAAAATACGTATTTGTAAAGACTTCAACACCAGTCCCATAACTGACATCCTAACATTTTCCTTCCGCTGATTTCTTGATCCCTTCAAGTTGCTGCAGCCCTCAACATGACCCATTTTCTAACGTTTTTCACCTCTTTTAACACTTTTCCCCTCGTCCTAAAAAAACGCTGTTAAATCTGCCGAGCTGATTGAAATGTCAGTATTAATGACGGATATTGGCCGAGACGAGACATGTAGTGCACCGAGCAGTCTACGAAAAATTTTTGTTTTACTCTATTGTTTGACGACAAAATTCGACTCTCTTTACATGGAAAATGATCTTTGAAATTGCCAACCATCAAATGTGTAATTCTGGGCACAAGTCAAACAGGATCAAAAAATAATTTGTCCCTCCCCATTGACCACTTGAAGTCCCCCGGCCCGGAACTAGAGGGGCGTGACTTGGGGACTCTATTATGATGTCAGATTCAGATGTAACATGTGCAACAACTATAGATCCACTCGGACTGTTGGCAGGTTGAGTCACAGAATGTACTGGTGATGTCATCAAACACCTGTCTGTGTCTCTCTCAGGTGATGTGTGATGTGCAGTCAGGTGTTCAGTCTCAGGTGACGCTGGACGTCGTCAGCCTGGCAGAGCTGCAGCGTCTCGGTGTTCCTCACACTGACGACAGCCTCAAGTACCAGTACAGACTGGAGCAGGACAGATACGGTACTACCTGAGTCCTTCCTGGACAGGTAACACACCTGAGCGTCAGTGTCCAGGTCAGACAGGTAACCTCCCTTGTTTTCCTGCCAGTGTTCCCAGCATGCAGTGCAACAGTCCTGGCTCTATATTACGGTCACAAACTGGTGCCAGAGGTCACTGAAGGTCAGCGCTGCGCTGTCATCCTGGATCAAACCTGCTTCTACTCTGAGCAGGGGGGGCAGTCACACGACCGGGGCTACTTCACGCGAGATGGACTGCAGGTCAGCGGACCGCTCACAGGGGGCATGCAGCAGGGGAAGCAGGGTTGCCACAGGTCTGGAAAGTACTTGAAAGTGCTTGAATTTGGCCCACCAGAATGTTTGAGTTTGAGCCTGCGCGCTCCGTCACCTGAAAAATCACCTTTCCGTTTTTTTAACCCACTTGTATCTCTGGGCAAAGCTTAACATAGTTTGTTCTCAACTGTTAAGGAGAATTTGATTCGCAATAAACCAGCACAGAATAGATCTGTTCAGCTCACACTCTGCTGTCCGACCAGCGTCGTTAAAACTTCGTAGAAATGGCTCGCCTGCACTTTCTTGCATAGCTTTAAACTTTAATGTTCCAGACTACCAATGTGACTTTTTGTCAGAGTTTGCAGTCTGTTCAGAAGGCGAGTTTTGTTGCTAATTGTCATTTTTGTGCTGGTTTGTTTGTTAAACCCTCCGTGAGGGCTCTGTCATCACATGCTGTGATGTAATCATCCTTTTCTCAACGCAAAACAGCAATCTGAATGCCCATCAACGTTTTGAGTAGCCACGTTTGAACCAGTTCAAGACAGAAACGACAACCTGACTCAAATCTCTGTAAATTATTTGCTCTTAAATCTGAAATAATTTGTCTGTGAAAAGGGCTCGACATCATCACTGTAGGTGTGGCAACCCTGGGGAAGATGATCTGTCGTGTGTGCAGGTGAGTTCTGACTCCAGGTGTGTGTTTCTCTGTGTGTCAGGACGTCCTGTACCCTGTGGAGGCCGTGGTCCTGGCGGGGGGGTACATAGTCCATCAGGTGACTGCAGCCGACAGCCTGAAGACTGGAGATCGGATCCAGCTACACCTGGACCAGGTAAACACCAAACACACACACACACACACACACACACATACACACACATCCGGTTCTGTCAGCCAATGAGAGCTGGTTGTCCATAATATGAGTGTTCATGCGGCATGTGTGGGTCATATTGCCGTTAACGAGTCCAATTGATCGAATGAATCAACGCAAACGGTTTTAGCACATGAGCCATAAACTCAACGTTCAGTCTGACTGATGGGACGTCTTTGAGAATTTCAAATAAAGTTGTTCTAGTTTGAACAGAGTGAGGTGTGACTGGATTTTGTAGCAGTCTCCCTGATGGTGGCACCAGAGCACACATCATAGAGGCATTAAAATCCAAAGGGTTTGTCCCCTGGATACCAGGAAGAAGATTGGAAGGACCTGACTTGTGGATTTTAATGTGTGTGTGTGTGTGTGTGTTCCTGTCAGGCACACAGGTTGTCCTGTATGGTGAATCACACGGCGACTCACATCCTCAACTTCGCTCTGAGGGAAGTTCTGGGTCCTTCAGTCCAGCAGAGAGGATCACATGTGTCAGCTGATCGCCTGCGCTTCGACTTCAGCGTCAAGGTCAAACAACCACTAACTAACTAACTAACTGACTAACTAACTAACTAACTAACTAACTAAGTGAATATTTTATTTAAGTACAGATGGAGGCAGGAAGTGCTGCCCTGAATGTTTCTGTGTCACCTGTTCATTTCGGTCATGAGGAGTAGAAAACAGGTAGTGCTGACATCACAGAGTGTCGACTCACTAATGTTTTGTCCTCTTCAGGGTTCACTGAGCGTCTCTCAGCTGCAGCAGGTAGAGGGGCGTGTCAGTGACATCATCTCAGCCAATCAGATGGTCCACAGCCAGGAGCTTCCTCTGCAGACAGCCAGGTGCATCGTCGGACTGAGGACAGTGGACGAGGTGAGGACAGACTCTGCTCTGTCTGCAGATGTGCTGTCTGTTTGCCTGTCTATCTGCATGTGCACTGTCTGTCTGTCTGCAAATGCACTAACTGTCTGTGTGAAGGTGTACTGACTGTCTGTCTGTCTGTAGGTGTATCCAGACCCTGTGCGTGTGGTTTCTGTGGCGGCGGCAGCCTCTGACCTGCTGGGCGATCACACGGACAGACAGACCTCTGTGGAGCTCTGCTGCGGAACGTGAGACTGAACGCACCTGTGCACCCGCTTAGACTGTGTTTGAGCTGAATGTTGATCAGAGTTGTGTTAGGCAAGTTTTAACCACTGGAGGGCAGCGTGCTGCCTCTCAGTGAGATGCAGAGAGACAGACTGACCGCTGTCGCTGTACAGAGCTTTTGTTCACCTGAGCTCACCTGCAGGAGGCAGCGGCTCTTTGTTTCTGCATCCCATTTCAAAACTACTGGATCATGTTTTAGGAGGAGTGCTTTTTTGTGCCTTTGTGTGAAACATCTGCTTGAAGTGTGTCATTAAATGTTCAAAGCAGGTTAAGTTAAGAGTTTGGGTGTCTGGGTGAGCGGTGTGGGTGAAACTCTTCCTGGAGGTGACGGCGGTGTTTCCGTGTGTTCAGTCACCTGCTGCAGACCGGAGCCATCGAGGATCTGGTGATCGTTTCTGAGAGACAGATGGTGAAAGGAATCAGCCGGATCATCGCAGTGACGGGACGGGAGGCTGCGCAGGTCAGTGACAGACGTGACATCACAGTGTGACATCAGTTTGAACTCCGTGTTTACTCGTGTGTGTCTGAGCGCCACAGATCTGATGATGTCTTGTTGCCTTCAGGCCCGGGAGGCGGGTCATGTGTTGTCTCAGGATGTCGACTCTCTGTCAGCCAGACTCACAGGCTCCGCCCCCACCAGCCATGACTCTGCCCAGCGTCTTGCCAAGGAGGTTGGAGTCCTCTCTGATGTATGTGCGCTACCCATGATGTACTGCAGCCTCTGACACGTGTGTGTGTGTTGGTGCTGTTTGACCCCGTGTTGTGTCTGTCAGGCTGTAGATAACACCCCCATCCCTCAGTGGCAGCGCAGAGAGCTGCAGGGTCGACTGCGAGCTCTGCAGAGGACCAGCAACACCAGTGTCAGGAAACTGGAGAACAGAGAGGTGAAAACACACACACACACACACATGCGTGCACGCACACACACACTGTGGAGCAACACTAACTGTATTTTCCCTTCATGCTTTGCTCAGGCTGCAGTGAGAGCTCAGGTTCTGCTGGAAAGGAACGGCAAGAAGGATCTGCAGGTGGACTGTGTGGACACAGACTCACTGTCGGTAAGACCCGTAACTCCACTGATGGGTAAAAGTGGAGCCTACATTTCCCATAATTCACCTGCTTTCATTCTAGCCTGTGTGGAAGTCGTGCCTTTCTAACTGAACACTTCAGTAGACTGACACTGTGGCCCATTCCCAAAGCGGTCCCTGCACACCACTTAACCGCAAAGTGTCATTCCAAATCAGATCGCAGCTGTGGAGGGCCCATCTAATAAATTTCGATAGCAAATCTACAGTGTTGGGGAATAACTATTGTATTGTAAACTAATTGTAATCAGTTATAGTTACTGAGAAAGAATGTGGAATTAAATTACAGTTATTTATGAAAATGTTTATGACTACAAAGGAGGTTACATCTGAATATTTTCTGTAAAAAACGTAGACTATATGTCATGTAATATTAATTTTGTTGCTTTGCGTGTTTTTGATGTGTACAATACCTTCCTTTGTTATTTTTAGTAAAGGCCGTTTAGTCAAGTTTGATTCTGTTCTGATGCTTTTGATTGGTTCTCTCGTTTGAATTTACAGCCCCACGTCT
>JAQLOL010000019.1:225329-236761 GCA_029783665.1 Naso thynnoides
TTCAAGACTCATCTCTTTTCACTTGCATTTAGCTGAGCAAAGAGGACCTCTATCTAACATCTAGTTTATGATATAGTACATTATTTATTGCATTGTTTGAGTTTGTTACTTGTTTGTATAACCTGTTTTGTAAAGCACTTTGGTCAACTGTGGTTGTTTTTAGATGTGCTATTTTTGGTCCACAGTTTAAAACAACAACACATTTTTTTTATTTGTAAATATGTGGCTGTTTATCTGCATGTAGAGCAAGGAAGTGAGGTCTGATTACACATGCTTACCGAGACGCGTGTGAGAATATCCAAGTGTGAAGTGACGTACTGAGAGCTGTGTGATTGGATCACTCAGGAGGAAAGGTGTGATCATGCTGTAATAACAAACACTGCAGGCGAGGACCACGACCGACCGACAGGAGATTAAAATGAGATGATTTACAGGTGACCACACCCTCATCTGATGTCACACTGTACTGTGAGGCTCTGTAACGTACAGAGCACCCACTTACCACTAGAGGGCAGCAGTGCAGAGAAAACATTCATTTAGTCTGTCAGTCACATCTGTTCCTGTAAAGCTTCAGAGGATCAACACACTGACAGACTCCACCCTGCTGAGGCTCACCGAGGGAGGGGCTGCGTGACAAAATCTGCTAACATGAGTAGTCATGGATCACCACATGAAAAAACAAACAGGAGTCAGTCGCATGAAACCTTCAGCACTAAACAAACTATTCATTTCCTCACGTCCTCGTGGTGTCATTTGACAAACAGGTGAGTGCGTGTGTGACAGGACCCATGATGCACTTAGTGTACAACAGCAGTTAAAAATCTGACACCGTCGCCTTCAGAAAGTCTGTTTACATTCAGTCAGATTGTCTCCATGCAATCAAACCTGCAGTGTGCTACATGTTAGCTAACGTTAGCCTGCAGAGTCACATGATGTAAAGCTGTAGAAACACATCAAAGCCACCTTAAGGCCTGAAGAGATTTTTTACCGACTTGCGTTTAAGTCTGAGCGGCTGGAAACAGGGGTAAATAATTAAGTCATTATCTACTCACCCTCATTCGCATGGAGGGTCTCCTGAAGTTTGTAGTGAATGGTGACTAGGACTTAAACATGAAAAAAAAAGGCAATAAAACTATAAAATACCTCCATACTGCTTGTCCACAGTAAACCAAGTGTTCTGAAGCCTGGACATGCCAGCCTGTAGCTCCTAAACATTTTATGGATTTATTATATATTTTTAAAAGTTTGAATCCTAGTCTCCATCCACTGAAATTCTTTGTGAGGTTACCTGTACGCTTTTATCCCTCGAGAAACTGCAGCAGTGTTTTATGAACTAAAAAACTTCACCTGAAGTAAAATGAAGTTGAAAAAGAAGCCGCGTTGGCGTGGACGAGGCCTGACAGAGACGCGTCACAGTCTGATAATGTGGACAGAATATCAGAGTTTTCCAGGATCAACAATGTGTTTACAGTTGTTGTTGGGTTAAACAACAGCAGATCTCATAATGAAAAAACATGTTGATGCGGTGCCCAACACCTGCTGACATTACCTACCTATCACTCCAGGCTCCGGTCCACTCCACCTGACCCCAGGGGTTCCTGATGCGGATCAGCTGCACCATGTCGCCACGGTACTCCACCTGCAGCCAGTCACATGCAGAACACAAAGTTAAGGCCAATTTATGCTTCATCACTCGACAGGAATAAGAGAGTAGCCCAACGTTTTTAATTTATGCTTTGGCACAAGGTTTCAGTCATCTCCACAGTGACCACAGCCCTATTTGACATGAACAATAGAATAACAAAGGAAGGTTAATTAAAACTATCTCCATGGCAACGTCAGCACTATCCAATCTCATGACGATGTTTGCGACATAATATGGGATGCTGGGCTTGTCTAGTGGCTTGTGCACTCACCTCAGCTGTACCTGTCACAGAGTAGGCGTGGCCTTTTACCAGCTTCCGATAGGTGATGGCCTCTGAGTCTGCTGAGCTTGTGATCTAAAACAAAATCACAATCAGCTGATTGGCTTCAACACAAATGAACACGCAGGCACACACAAAGAATCCCTGTCATTGTCCGTTCCGCCTGCACGCTTCCTCCATGTTCTCACAGTGAGCTTACGTCTATAGAGCAGCCCATCAGCGAGCCACGGCTCTGAGCCTTCTGGATGATATGGAACAGGTGAGGACTGGGTCGACTCAGCTCATGGACTTCAGCGATCCCGCCGGTGAAATCCTCAAAACCTTCAGTGGTCGATCCCCCGGACAGTGCTTCATAACATCCATTTAACCTGCAACGACATCATAACGACAACGAATCACTAACACCCAAGGCCTCGACTCTACTAAGTCTGTCACAGGTGAGAACAGTGGCTACTTGTTATGCTTTGTTCACAGAAATTGCAACAGTTTTGATTTACAATCTGTTCATTTAGCTGTAACTTTCAAAGAAAGAGTCTTTAGATCTGCTCTGATGGAAAACACACAAATACATGACAGAAAAATAACGAAACACGATGTGCATGTGCATATGTGTGTATAGTGTCACAAAGAGGTAACACTGTGTTAGAAGGAGAGTGCATAACACTGACATGACATGTTTAAACAGTCATAAATATGTTTACCTTGCTTGAGATGTTTTATAATTCTGAAAACTAGATATTAATGAAGATGATGTAACCTGCCATAAATACTCAAGAGTGGCAGAGCATCAAACTTCTTCAGCCTCACGTGTGCTAAGGTTACTTTACTATGACTTTGGTATGACGAGTGAAAATCACCCACTTTAGCTGTGAACGACAAAAATATTTCTGACAGTATTATAATGTTCCTCTGACAGCCAGTGTTATGTTTACAAATAGGGCTATAAAGTCTACAAGTCTGATGCCTGTATGTCCATGACAAGTTAACTTACATTTAAAGTGACATAATAGATTAAATGACTTTTAACAACAACACAAACACGAACACTCCTCGATGTTCATGACAGTGTGACAGGTGTATGCAAGTGTGTGTATTTGTGAGGGTGCAGCAGGGCGGAACTCTCCGACTCTCCCTATTGGATACATTCATGTCAAGAATGCAGTGAGTGTCGGGGAGGACGTGTTGCAACAAATACCTGAACACACAAGCACATCTAAACCCTGTCAATTATCAGGTAGGCGACAGCAACAAATATGGCTTCAGCGACTGCATCAAGAATTTAAACGCTGTCAAAGTAAACTTCATCAAGTGCTCCAAAGGTGTAAAATTCTCTAGTGCACAAACTGCAAAGAACGATTCTCCAATAAAAAGTCTGATCTGCACATTTTCTTCCAATGCAAATTTCCCATCCACTGGGCCAAGACGCATTTGCATTTCACGTCACATGTCACATGTAAAATGTTAGTTCAGGTTTGTCTGCTGGTAGTTTAGGTTAGTCTGCTGGTAATTTCTAGTTAGCTAATAGTATAGGTTAGTCAGCTAGTAGCTGAGGTAAGTCTGCTGGTAGTTTAGGTCAGTCAGTTAGTCGTTTAGGTTAGCCAGCTAATAGTTTAAGTTGGTCAGCTAGTAGTTTAGGCTAGTCTGCTGGTAGTTTAGGCTAGTCATTTTATAGTTTAAGTTAGCAAGCTAACAGTTTAGGTTAGTCAGCTAGTAGTTTAGATTAGTCTGCTTGTAGTTTCTAGTTATCTAATAGTATAGGGTAGTCAGCTAGTAGCTGAGGTAAGTCTGCTGGTAGTTTAGGTCAGTCAGTTAGTCGTTTAGGTTAGCCAGCTAACAGTTTAGGTTAGTCAGCTAGTAGCTGAGGTAAGTTTACTGGTAGTTTAGGTCAGTCAGTTAGTAGTTTAGGCTAGCCAACTAAGAGTTTAAGTTAATGTGATGGTAGTTTAGATTATCCAGCAAGTAACTTAGGTTAGTCTGCAGGTAGTTTAGGTAAGCCTTCCAGTTAGTTTAGGTAGCTAATATTTGAGGTTAGTCAGCTACTAGTTGAGGTTAGTCATCTGGTAGTTTAGGTTAGTCAGCTAGTTGTTTAGTTTAGTCAGATAGTAGTTTAGGTTTGTCTGCTGGTAGTTCAGGTTAGTCAGGTTTTAATGGTAGTTTTTGATCTTCAAGTTTGGTTTCAGATTCAGTCAGGTCTTACTTAGCGTAAGCTTTCTCCAGCAGAGCGCTCCAGAACTCCCTTCCCTCAGCTGAGTGGACAAACAGCAGCTCTCCATCTTTGACCGGCAAACGGTCATCGATCACAACATCCACCCACTCGCCAAACTGCCAGAACTATTGACAGACGGCACAAAGACAGACAAACATAAAACTTACAGCAAAAGAAATTTTTCAAACTTACAAACAAAGCAGCAGCTCATGTATCTGAAAGGTCTTATTATTATAATCACATTTATTTGATCATAAATCTAAGATGTTATATTAGAAGCAGTTGTGGTAAGCTACAGGTGCAGGTAGTGACAGCTCCATCAGTACTCTGTACACCGCTGCCTTTTAAAGTATTTTGTAATACTTGTATTGTGTATTGTGTACCTGGAAGTGGAAGATGCCGGCATACTCTCCTTCCCCGAAGCTCTGTCCATGCGGGACGACTCGGGCCAGAACTTCCTCGTTAAGGGTCAAAGAAGCAATGGCTGCAAGCAGCCAGCAGTCACCTGGATGATGGGCAGGAAGAGGGCGGGGCATAAGTCTTTACATCTGAAAATCTGTCAGTCAACTACTTTAGTGGAGCCTGAAAGGAAAATTAAACCCAGATCATCACTAGTCAGAGCACTGAGGCTTTGAAAGGTCCCAGGTGAATAAGTTCATTTCTCTTCAGCAGGTGGCTTCAAATTTGAGATGGTCCTTAAACACATTGTTGGTTTCTGCAACTGTAACACCTGAGGAAGGAAACCTACCTGAAAACTGATGAGTTACAGCTATCCGTTGTGATAATACAGTGGTATGATCTTTCACCTGCCTGCACTCTGCTGCCCTGCGCTCTGACTGGCTGAACTCTCCTGGGTGTTCCCATTTGTTACTATAGAACAATTTCCAGTTGAACGATAAATGTCCTGTGATTCCCTTCAAGCACATTGATGACATCATAAGGAGTCAGCCGCTGCCCACCTAAGTGCTGGCATGTAAACCGTTTCTGTTGACAGGCAACACACACAAACCCTTCACACCTGAACTGACTGTTAACACACACATATAAACACACGCCCACACACACACACACACACACACACCTGAGTGAAATTTTCCTTATTACACAGCCGTTGGGACCTCATTAGGCTCATAAATTACTAAAGCTGAGGCTGTTCAAAAGCTAATGTGACTGTTGTATGGAGGTGGTTTCAATATCCCGAGAACAACGGAGCACAGTTTAAGACCATGTCTTGAAAAGGTTCCATCCCAGCTAACTTAGCTTAGCATAAAGGAAAGAGGAGTTTTTAAGAACAGCTGGACACTGCAAGGAACATCAACCTCGCTGATGAAGTAACTCTGTTCTTATGAAACCTCACTGCAGCTGATGAAACTGCACCTTTAAACGATGATCTTTTTTATTTAAAGTGAAGTTCATCCTGCTGATGGATCCTGATTTGACTCTCAAATAACTCTCTGTTGCACCACAGCTGCAGTTCAGATCAGATCTAACTGAAAAACACTGCATATCTCAATTATGTTTAGTCTTGTTAAGGTTGTGGACTAAGTCAGGACTTGTTAACTTTTTCTCCTCTGATGTGTTTGGTTTCTTGGCATGGTTTAGGTTTCTTAATCAGGAGGAGTTTTTTTTATCTATGTTTGTGTTTTGTTCAGTTCTTCCGACTCAAGTCTTTCTGAAGTGACTGAATTCAGTCATTACTGTGAGCTGTGAGCAGCCAGCTTACTGAGCAGCATCAAAAGCTCAGGTTTTATTCTCTCAGGCTGCGTGAAGCCTGAACGTAAAACCTGCAGACACTACTCAGGGATCAAACTGTCCTGCAGAGTAACTTTCTCAGTTTAAAACAAAAAGTATATTTTATTTACACGTGATGTTCTTTGGAAAGATGCTACAACTGAAAATCAAATTAAGGCCAGGCAGGAACATTCAGAGCTCACGTCTTTTCTGCGCTGCTTTTGATTCTTCTTCATGCATCCGTTTCCTGTTGCTCTGTGCTTTGTTCCTACCTGTTTGTACCTGTGCAGGTGTCAAGGTTCTCTCCATATACTGGAACCAGTTCTTCTAGTCTGACCAGTTGCAGACATAATGACTCTGGAACAAAGACTGTTTGATTTGTCCTGGAGCCTTTTATGGTGATTAAGTATAAATGATATAATCAGATCAACTGATCTCATGTCATGTTCAACTTTTCTGCATTCCTGAGGGAAAGACTTTTCATCAATTTTCAAGTTTGGGGTTTTTTTTTGCCACACAGCTACACTGGTGGAATTAAATTCCAGTATAGATGGAGTGATTCCATCTCTGGAACTACTGGAATTTTTTAACACAGTACCTTGGATTCTTCCCTGGAAGTATTCCATCCAAGTCGACTTTTCTTCAACTCTTTAGGGAATATTTCATTAAACTTTCTGTCTAATCATGTTTTATTACTATTATCTATATTTTTTTTTTTGTAATGATCATTCATATTTAATAGAACTTTTCCTTTAATAACATGCTCTGTGTTTCGTCTCTCTGACGATTAGGTCATTGTTCTGCAGAAAAGCCCGTTAGCTCGTCAGTGAGCTAGCGGTCAGTGAGACTCTGAATGCAGCTGACGTCTTCACCTGCTCTTCTCCTGAGAGATTTCTTTATGAAGTTTGAGAGTTTTTAGAATTATTCACAGAAATCAGTGAAATACTGAGATAAAGTTTTTTTTAAAAAAAGTTTTCTTACACCCACCCCAAAAACCAAGGTCCTATGGCCCCCTATGAAGTATAAGTGACTCCTAGAGGGGGTGGGGAGCCCCAGGTTGGGCACCAGTGATCTAACTGGTAATTATATTGGTGTTTGTTCTCACCCAGAGCTCCCTGACAGATGTCGGTCCTGCTCGCTCCAGAGACAATGAACTCAGGGTCAGAAGTCAACTCCTGCACAGGAAACACAACACATATCAGCTGACAGGTTTACACCTGTGCACACCTGCCCCGCCCCCTGCACAAAACCCTTCAGTGTGCAGGTGGTCAGGCGAGTTGCAGTCAGAAGGGAGGAGAAGAGGACAGGAAGTTGTCACTTCTGTAGCTTTCATCTGGCGACAGGTTATGTTGTAGCAGACACCTGAGGCCAAAGTGCACACAAAACTCTCCGTCTCACCTCCTGCTCATTCTTTCCCAAAGACACTGAGAACAGATTTGTTTTGGCAGACATACTTTTTGTAACTGTAAACAACATTAAAATAAAAGAAACAAGCAGAATAAACCATCTGACTGATAAAATGTTTGAATCTCGGTTAAGCTGAAATCCTTTCTACTCCCTTCCACAAGCATCACCAATAGGACTGCAACGATTTATCAAATAATCAGTTAATCTAAAATCAATCGCCAGCTATTTTGTTAATCAATTAATTGTTTCAGTTATTGTTCAAATAAATAACTAAAAAAAAATGCTTTTTGGCATTATTTATAAAAAATAAATAAGGGGTCTTTGTGTTTTGGGTTGTTGTCTGGACAAAATCTGAAGACATCACAGTTGGCCCTGGGAAAATAAGATGAGCATTTTTAGCACTTTTTTGACATTTCACATAATGAATAATCGATTCCTTGTACTAACAATCGGTAGATTAATCAATAATGAAAATAATTGTCAATTACAACCCTGACCATCAGCCAATCAATGTAATTGGATCAATATGAGGAAATATTCAAATCAAGTCCAGTTTGGGTCAGTAAGGAGTGAAAAATCACTTGAACTCATTTGAAAATTAAAAGGTGACAAACTTGTGGATCCATTGAAAGTCTCTCCAGTTTGGATAAAAGTTCTCACAGTTTTTTCAGCTGACAGCTTTAGCTCAACAGTGTGTGTGTGTGTGTGTGTGTGTGTGTGTGTGTGTGTGTGTGTGTGTGTGTGTGTGTGTGTGTGTATGCGCGCTCACCGTGGGTCTCTCCCAGGTCACCCCGCGGATCTTGTAGGAGTTGGGGCCCAGCTCGTTGAAGCCCAGAGAGGAGGGCTGCGCCGGAAACGTCTCATCCTGGAACAGACAGCCACTTTCGAAGCAGCGCTGCCGCAGAGCCTCGTAGTCCTGGTTCAGGTACTTCACCGCCTGAGCGTTGGTGCCGCAGCCCGTCGCCTTCTCCCGGAGTTTCTGCAATGTGTTCGCGATGCCCGACATGCTGCTGGGTCTGGAGCCTGGAGTGGAGGGTCTGGAGAGTCCTGGAAAGTTTTGGAGGACGTGAGGTCTATTGAGGTAGCAGGTATATGATGCCAGGAAGGGAGTTCTCAGTCAGCTGGGAATAATCAAAGTCGAAGCAGACAGAGTGACAGCTGAGACTTCCGGTCAGTACCTTCATAAAAAAACTACTATTGTTCGTATAAAGCAGCTATTATAGCAAAATACTGTGAAGATGAATGAAAGATAGTCTGCAAAGATTTTATCCTTCTGTCTCGCTGTTTCGCTCCTCAGGCAGAACAAGCAGGTCGATCACTCTGCCTACCGGTGCTTTTATTGTGAAGACTGCATGTGTGACTTCCGGTCTTATTGTGTTAAATGTGTTTAAATGACGCAGGGAGTTCCTGGGTTTTATTCTGCGAACCTGCGTCATTCTCTTCCCAAAGTACATTTTCTCAAGTATATGCTGGAGTTTCCGCGAGTTTCTGCTCAAGATGTCACTTTGAAGAATCAACATAGGCTTTGAACCTTACTGAAACCTTCCCACCACGCCCCGTCCTGAGGGAAACACACACACACACACACACACACATGCGCAGGGTAAAGCTGTTTATACACCGCTGTCACAGCTTCACTTTGCAGATTCAGGTCGATAATAAAAAATAGAATCAGTCAAATTTTTAAAATCGTCATATTTTCCATCTTGAACACAAGAATACATATTTCTAATCCAGTTTATTATTAAAGGGGCTAACCTGTGTTAACTGCTGTACGTGGAGATGCAACAGTGACCCTGACCTTTTTGTGTTTTTGATCTGGTTTATAGGCTATCAGAAAAGACCCCACCCCACCCCACCCCTTTAAAGTAAGACTTAATGCTCTAGCTCTGTTTTACTCTGTTTCTGTTGGAAGTAGACGGGACTTACCTGAGAAGCTTTGGGGAAGTCTTTCTCATGGCAGCATTCGGTCAGCAGGGGTTGCTGTGCTTCTTAGTCATTTTAAAAGTCACTTTGTAAGTCATGAGGTTAAAGGGACAGTTCACCGAAAAATGAAAATTCAGTCATGATCTACTCACACTCATACAGATGGAAGGGTAGGTGAAGTTTTATAGTTTACAAAACACTGTTGCTGTTTCAGAAGAAAAAAAAATTGCCGTTATCTCCCAAACAATTGAAACAAATGGTGACCAGAATTTAAACATTCATAAAATGAATAATAAAACTACAAAATGCCTCCATACTGTTCATGCAAAATAATCCAAGTGTCCCAAAGCCCTAACATGCCATGTTGTTTTAAAGAACATCACAGACTCCATGTTTTTTTAGCTAATTGTTTACTGTAGCCTGTAGATTCTAATGTGGGAGCCTCATTCACATACATGTAAGGCTAAAAACATGGTGTCAGTGATGTTTTTTACAGCAACATTGCACGTCGGGGATTCAGGACACTTGTATTAGTTTCCATGAGCAGAATGGATGTACTTCATGCTTTTATTATGCATTTAATTTACATTTAAATCCTGGTCAACATTTACTTCAATTGTTTGGGAGATAGCTGTAAACCTTTTTCCTCTGAAACAACAACAAGTGTTTTGTAAACTAACCCCCCCACCCCATCTGTATGAGTGTGAGTAGATAACGACTGAATTTTCATTTTAGGGTGAACTGTCCCTTTAAAGAAGAAGGAAGGTGGATTCTTTTTGTGCCCTTTTCTCAAACGAAGTTTCTCCTCATCAATACAACACACAAAGCTGCATGTTATTAATCCTGTGAAGTGACTCTGTTTTAAAGCTTCCTGTTTAGATTTTACAGAATGAATATTGACTCGCTGTGACTAAGATCTTCTGACATCACAACACGGTTCAGAAAGTTTCCATCAAACCAAAAAAACTCGACTCAGTTTAGATAAATGTGAATGCTCTTCACTCTAACACAATGACTAGAAGGGACTGAAAACTTTATAGATTCTTACCCACAGAACAGAAAAGAATCCCACATCATTCAGAAACACTGGACAGCCCTCTAAAATACTTCTTTAGGAATGTTTGTGTATTTCATCTTATCTATTCTGCAGACAAATTCTCTTTTAACAGGCCAGTCTTCACAAACAGCCACTAAAATAATAAAGAAATAAGGTTATACATGAAACTTTGCTTATCTCAGATTTACAGCAATGATCAAGTTCTGTCACTAGGTTTTATTTCCTCATGATGAGCTGGCTGTCTATTCCAGAAGATTATCTACAGCTTCTGAAAACTTCACATGCAAAACTCAGCATTCGGAGTGAAGAGGAAACATGTTCAGAGGAAATTTTGACAGAAAGAATAAGGAAAGAAACAAATCTGCAGTCCGCCCACAGACAAAAAACCTTCTGCTCTTTTTCACAGTGACATGAAAATCTGAAACGTTTTGTATCAACAGACAAATTAAAGTCACATTTTACATAGAATATGGGGTTTAATTGAATATTCCTTATTCTTGTGATTTCTTTTTTCCAAATAAAGAACTCTGTCATATTTTTTCTTATTTTCTTTGTTTTCCAAACATTTTTAAGAGATATGCAAAACTTTCTGTCAACAAACACGCCAAATAATTAAACAGCCCCTCAATTTATTTATTTTTTCTCCTGTTTATTATTTTGTTTTTATGAAGTACAAAAGCTTATTTTATACTACCTCTGAGAGTTTTCTTTTGTTATTTGTCATATTCTCTTGCATTCTGTTTACGTGATTTCTCCTGTAATTTGTTCACGTAAGTTAAGTTATGTAAGGTAAGTTAGTGTAAGTTATGTAGGAAAACAAATAAAGTCCATGTTCCATCATGTTACTGAACAGACAAACTAATTACCGGCCCTAGAGAGGGTCTTCAGTGTTTTTTTTGTCCCCTGAAGGCCACCGTAGGTCACCAGGGGCATTCAGCTGGTTGCAACCTGCAATCTCACCACAAGATGGCACTTAGTGTCACACAACACCAAATCACATACAACAAACTTTACTTCAGTTTGGTCTCCAGTCATTTGGAAATTAGTTTACAGAGGGTTTTTTTGTTTTTATTTAATTAGGGGCCGGGCAGCTCATGCTCTTATTTTTCAATAAGTGTAAAACTTATAAAACCTTTCTCCTTCCACAATTTTTGCTCAATTGTCACCAAACTTGCTAGAA
>JAQLOL010000019.1:239599-252688 GCA_029783665.1 Naso thynnoides
TGAAGATAAAATCCTGACTGTTCAAACTTGTAAAAAAAATGTTCATCATATTTTCAATGAGGCAAAGTTCAAACATAAAATATTGAAAAGTAGACAATTTTCTGAATGTTCAACATGTAACCAACAGGATCCAGATGATGTTTGGCTGAGAAATGACTTGTGTCTCTGATCAGAAAACCTGTGAGACAGATCGAGTTTTTGAGTGTTTGCTGCTGCTGGTTGAAGGATACGTCCAGCAGGCTGATGATGTTGCGGCAGGTCTGCAGACTGAAACCGTCTGTTTTCACATCAGATCCTTTAAACAAACACACACAGGTGAGTTCTCGGTTATGTTCTGCAGCTCACACACACTTCATCAGACAGAGAGACAGACAAGACAGACCTGATGTCTGTTTAGCTCAAAACAAAATGTTGACCCAGTATGTTTTTGAATATTGTTTTTTTGAATGCATTAAACAAAAGACCAACAGAAGGGACGATTACTCCTACAAACATAAGATCAAGCTCTACGTAAACTGTAGTGACATGAAAACTCTGAAGGGAGTGTGAATCTGTGAATCTGTGGTTCTGTGATGTCTGCTCTTACTCTGACTGATCACTTTGTCCAAAATGTGCTGGAGCTCAAAGGCAGAAATCTGAGAGTCCTGTTGAAACAGTGAAATAAAGGTGAGATGGTATCTTCACCATCGGGTGTACAGAAAGTGAGAGGAATGTTGGCAAACATCAGTTACTTTTCCAGAGATCTGCGCAAAGAGATGTTTGAAGTGAGGGTCCACGTCTGTCTGTCCAACTTCAGGCTGGAAGGACAGACATTCGCAAATAACCAGAAAGCCAAAGAGTCACAGTGCAGACATGGAGACATTCAACTTTCTGTGGGCTGTTTTCATATTTCTTGTCCTCACATGATGAATCAAATGTCTTACAGGGTAAAACAGTCTGATCTCAGGTCTGTTTAAACAGAGAGAATCTGTGAGAGAGACTGAAGGTCACAAACCTCATGGATGTCAGCGTCTAGGTCCTCCTCCATCGGCCTGAAACAAAAAGACCAGATTCAAAATCATCCGTTCAGAGGGAGCAGACGTGCCACAGTCACACCTGTGTAACCCACCTGCTGTGAGCCGCCTTCTCCGTGAACACCCTCAGGACGAAGCTTCCTCTGCGGTGTGGTTCGAAGGTGGATGGGATGATGGCGTACTCACCAGGTGGCAGCTTGAACCGATCACACACTTCTCTCAGGTTGATGAAGGTCTGACTGCGAGCCACAGCGGGTCTCCTCAGCAGCACCTCCGGGCCCAGGCGGACGTTACGACGACCTTTATACTGAGCACAGAAGAAGAAGATCAGACTTTATACTGTGCATAGAAGAAGTTCTGACTTTATACTGAACACAGAGGAAGAAAAAGATCAGCCTTCATACTGAGCACAGAAGAAAAAGAAGATCAGACTTTACACCAAGCACAGAAGAAGAAGAAGAGGATCTAAAGTTCAAGTATATTAACATTGTAGGCTGAATAAATGCAATAATTGTATAAATGTACTTTGATACTTTTCATCATGGCTAAACTCTGATGTTGAGTTTCTCTGCAACAGGTTTTGAGTCTGAAATCAAAGCTGGTTGAAGCAAAGAAACAACCTAAAAAACTCGATGAGATTAGGTGTGAACAGACGGCTGAGACAATATTTTTACTCTGGTTCTGAAATTCCTTCTGTTCAGGTTTGAGAGGGTCGATGCGCGTGTGATGAAAGTGAACTCACCTCATCAGGAACCTGGAAGAAAAACACATAAAACAGACAAACATCAAAACTACGGAGAACTTCATCCAAACTTCATCAAGACTGAATCCGAGAAACTTCAGTGTTTGGAACTCAGATATTACAACATCAAGAAATACAGTCGCTTTTATATATGTACCTGAGAATGATTTTTATATTTTGTAACAATCAACTGATCTTCAAGCTCTAAAAGTTTGGACTAAAGATTTGTCTGTTGTTGTCTTTTGTGGGTCACAACAACCAATCAGATCACTGAACTCTGAGGTTCTGATAAAACTGATGCTTCAGCAGTAGCCTTGTGTCTTTAGGATCCGTCATTGTTTTCTGCTGTATGTATGTGTGTGTGTGTGTGTGTGTGTGTGTACCTCGTAGATGGCGAATCCAATGGTGTTCAGGTCTCGCCCGAACTGTCGCTCCCTGCGAGCATCTTTCTGCATGAGACCAATCAGAGAGGTGCAGCCATCCTCACCGTCATGAGGGTCATCGTCAACATCCTTCAGCTGGATGAAGAACTGAGGGTTGGAGCAGAACGTGCCTGCAGAGAAGACACGAGGTGTGTTTACACACTGACTCGATATGAGGCACAAACAGCAGTCAGTTTCAGTTATCATTATGAACAGTGGAAGTTACATCATCAAGTGGAAAACTGAATAAAGTTGAAGTGTGATGGTAAATAAAGTGCTTAAAGTATTTGAGGACATAAGTGATAAATGGAAGAAATACTATTTCAAGTTTATAAACTGGCAGAAGATTTTAGTGGCCATGAAAATATAAGCACTGATGAAACTTCAGTTAAAGGAAGGAGATGAAATGTCTTTTGAAGTTGAATCCTTTTCTCACATTTCTTTGGTTTAATGGAAACAGAAGTCGATTTAAAAAAAAACATTTAATGAGGTATAAATAGTATTAAAACATCTAAAAATTCCCAGAGAGTGAGACATTTTTCAAGTTTGGTTGAATTTTTCAAGGGAAGTTGTGGCATGTTAAAATAACTGGGAGGAAGTAAAGATATAAATACGAGAACATGTCTGTGTATCACTGATGTTAATTTTATCAACAAAAAGTGTCACCAGATATTCTTTAACTTTATGATGAAAGAAGACTGAAGTGAAACAAAAAAAACACCCCCAGAAAAAATGGTTAATTTTTTTCCTACTGAAGATTAAATGATGATGGGAAAGATGAACAAATAAACTTGTCTGATTTTTTCAATGAGCTGTAGAATCACTTGTCTCTATAAACAGACTCCGCAGTCACTGAATGCAGAGTCTGTAGGCAAGGTAGGGCGATCTCGGTACCAGAAAAGCCCTCGTTTCCGGTTGTAGTCTTTTGTAGTCCATGTAATTAACAGCAGACTGTTAACTGTTAACAACATGTAAACTGGCTACTTGTGAAAAGATCTGCTGGTAGATGTAGTCTCTCAACTCCAATTCCATTCTCGCGTCTGAGTGTAAACAGTTGGACTGTAAAGCGAGCGGCAGGTAGAGAAGGAGGTCGGAGACGGAAATTCGCCTCCTCCAACTGAAGCTCAAGAATAATGGGGTTTGCCCCCAGAGGCTGTATCGCTGTCTACTGGAGGTCAGATGGTGAATGCAGCCGATGGATTCCGACTTTGTAGAATCACAGACTGCAACTCAGCCAATCACATGTCACTTGTTTAGAAGTGGATTGATCCGTTTGTTGCCCTGGTGTTAATAAGAAGCTTCTCACATTCAGTAGTGACGATGGCAATGTTTGTGTTTGTCGCAGCTTGTTGTTGCTTCCTGTCTGATGTCAGAGGGCAGCTGCAGTATGTACTACAAGACGAAGCAAAAGTGTGTGATTCGGAACCTGCCCTCCGACATCAGACAGGAAGCAACAACAAGCTGCGACAAACACAAACATTCAGGCAGCCCAGCGACATTTATACAGAGCCAAGCTAACGACCCTTTATCACATGCTGTGGACACAACCTTTTAACCAGCGTCACTCAATAAGGTGAGTTTGAGTTTAAGCTTCTTGTGTCAATAAAAACACAGAAAGTCAGCATTGTTCTTTTTAATTGGCGTCTGCTAGCACAGGCAGCCGTGCTAATGTTAATGCTAAAGCTAATACTAGGTGAGCTAGAAAATCTGAGAGAGAGAGAAAGAAAAGTTAAGAATTGAACTGGATAGTGATATATGTAGCTATGGTTACTGCACACAACAATAAGGGAGACAACTGTAACCATGGTAACTGCATACCATAAAAAGGGAAAAAAGCTGTTACTGTGGTAACTGCAAACAACAAATAGGTAGACAGCTGTAACCATGGTAACTGCACATGACAAAGAGGGTGACAGCTGTAACCATGGTAACTGCACACCACACAGATGGATAGTTGTAACAATGGCAACCGCACACTGTAAAAACAGAGTCTGCTGTTACCATGCCAACTGCAACCAATGGAGTGGGAGACAGCTTTAACCATGGTAAATATGCACCATACAAAGGGAGACAGAAGTAACTACGGTAACTGCACACAACAAAGAGGGAGACAGCTGTAACCAGATGATGTTCACCTGGGTAGTTCCTGCAGCCTCCGGCGGTGGAGCCAACCCTCCACACGCCTTCAAACTCGCTAAAGCTCCACTGGCCAATCGTGTTGCTGCTCAGCCCGTCAGGTGTCAGGTTACAGATGTCGAGGCGAGAAAACTGACGCAGGAAATCAGAGTAAGACATCCTGCAGCCAGAGGAGAGAGGAAGAAGGAACGACTCAGTGCAGGATTAATGCCAAACATCTCAATCTTCCTACAGATGTTCACAGAACAAAAAAAAATCTCTGCATTATTTGATGTATTGAAACAGCTGTCTGTTTATTTCGTGACGTTATTGAACTCACCAGAACTCTCCATCATCGGCACAGTGATCCAGCTTCTCCCTCTCCCCAGGCTCCACTCCATCCCACTCCCTCGAACTGACAAACAGTCAAATGAACAGAAAGGTCAGACAGCCCTGAACGCCTCCTCCAGGAGCAGAAACCCACAAAGGGAATCAAAGAAACTGGTCTCACTGGTTTTAGTGCTTGTGCACCTGTGGAGGTCCAGTGAGGTTTTGGAGGTGAATGATTTCATTCAGACATTAAGTCAGAATTTAGAAGTCAATGCACTTCAAGTAGCTATAGTTTTTAGGATTATTAAAACTTTTGTTACAACATATTTCTTGATGGAAAGGATTATTAAAACTAGCATGAACAATGCGTCTGCACAGACCTGCTGCAGGTTCACCACCAGTGTGCTAACATCTCTCATTTCATTGAAACGACCCTTTAATTAGTTTTCTAAAATCCACTCAGTGTTTGTTTTATTGTTCACACTATGTATGAAAAACCAGTAAGATCAATGAGGTGTCACAAGCAAATCTGAAGGCAGACAGACAGACAGACAGACAGATAGATCCATGGAGGACCTGGACTCACTTGTCACTCCAGGGTCCCGTCCACTCCACCTGTCCCCAGGGGTTCCTGATCCTCAGCAGCTCCACAGGAGAACCAAAGTGACGAACCTGCGGGACAAAACCTCTCAGCTGTTAAAAGAGTCCTCCTGCACCCCCTGCTGGTCAAGAACCCACAGGTACTGAGACAAAGACCAGCATCCCAACTGTTAAACTGGCCCTGACTTTGGAGGCTGAATCCAGATGTGCAGTTGTGCCAGACTCACACACCAACTGCAGTTCTTTTTGTTTTTATATAGAAATAAAAATCATCGTGTTCTCCCCTTACAATAAAACATGATGTGTGTGCTTATGTAAACTGGAACCAATCAGTTCCAACCATTAAGATCACGACATCATCTGCTTTTTTGTCAATCTTCACCTTTCAGAGGTGAGATTCAACAGCAGGGTGAGTTTGATTAAGACATGGGTTTAAACCACAGTTACTCATTAAACTGTTACAGTCAACAACATAACATTTAATAACATTCATTCATCTTTTCACCGGGCAGGAACCTTTTCTTCTGACTTATTTAAACATCTGTCAGCAAAGTTGTTGCTTCTGAATGTGAAACCATTGTGGGCGAACAAACATGACATGACTCGGTCCAGATGAGGGCGCATCTGGATACAGCTGGATCACTACACTGGTTAGTGAAGAGGAACCCACTGGTGCTCCTCAGACCAGACATAGGCAGACTTGTGGTGAGTTCAAGCGCTCCTGTTATTTTTAACCAGCATTTTTACATGAAAACGGTTTCCTGTTTCTTCTTCATATTTCCAATAAGACAAACTGGACTTATTTCAGAGCACCCACATATTTCCCAGAATGCCTCACCTGATGTGCTGCAGTGATGGAGTAGGCGTGACCTTTGACCAGCTTCAGACTGGTGATCGCCTCCGTGTCACGTGAGTCGGAAATCTGACAAACATGGAAACACGTCATTGAAACAGAGCAGGAGGTTCACATGTCAGTGATGGAAACGAAAAACTGACAGACACGCCTCAGAGCTAGCAGCGATAGCAGCGATAACATTAATGTTTCTTTTTAAAAGTAGAAAATGAGCGTAAATATCCACATCATACATTAGCTCATTAGTTAAATGAGTTAATGAGCCAATAAGTCTATTTTTATGTTACACACTACTTCTTTTGCGTAGGGCTTCATGCTTTCAGCTTGTGGACATTTTGGCAAATACAGTGAAGTGAAAAGTTAAATACTGGCTCAAAATGCACTCAAGGAGAACATGAAAGAGAAGAAAAAGGATAATGAGTACTTTTATTTCTTGAAATTTGTTCCTGCTCCCCCTGCTGGTAGCTCTAGCTAACATGACACATATTCCAGTGATTGGTAACATTTAAACAGCATGTTGATCTTCTCAGTCAGGTGATTTTCTTACAAGCACCTGAGGGATGATGTCACTTTGTGTCTGTTCTTTTAGACCCTGTGATGTTAACAGACACCTGTTAGCCAATCAGAAACAAGGATTAGAAATGCTGGGGCTCTCCAGAGACCTTGAAGGCCTGAAACATGTCTGCGTGTGAGTCTATGAATCCTTACATCAATGGAGCAGCCGAGCAGCGAGCCGAGCTTCAGAGCCTTCCTAATGATGTTAAACAGGAAGGGTGGAGCCTTCGTCAGGTCATAGCTCTCTGAGATTCCTCCGGTGAAATCCTCAAAACCCTCAATGCTCGAGCCGCCAGTCAGAGCCTCATATGAGCTGTTCACCCTGTAGGAGACACAGGACATTTGGCTCTGAATTCATGGGCCACATACTGTGAACACCTCAAAGCTGCTGAATTAGACAGAATCGGAATAAACAGCTTTTACACGAACCCAAAAGTTTGCTCTTAAACCCAATTGTCAATGAGAAACCAGTATTTGAAGTTGGAAGTCACAGTTCAAGACTGAGTGTGTGAAGACATCATCGGGGTCAATCATTAGTAAAAGAGTAAGAAGCAGTTTCTGCATAAACTATTTAATTTTTTTCAGGCTGACAGCTTAGGGAGGATGGGAAATGACATGCAGTAAATGGGCGAGGCCGGACCAGAGCCCGGGCCACAGCTCAGGTGCCCCCAACTGGAAATATGCACGTCAGTTTGGGAGAAAGCAATTTATGTGTGACTGAAATTTAAGTCCTGAATGGAGTCAATGTGTTACCTGGAAAGAATTAAAGAAGTGAAAGTTTTAGGGGAACTAAAGTGTAAGCACTCAAAGCAGTAATGGTGGCAGCCTATCAAAATAAAATAAAAATGTACAAAAATGAAATCTGAAACGTAACATGACAAATTGAAAACCGATTTCATCGAAAGATCCTTGAATTAAAAACCTCGAAATAAAAACACTTAAGAGACACTGTCTGACTTTAATCAAATCCTTTCATGCTCTGTAGACTGTGGGACATGAAATGAGCCAACATGATATGAAAGTGATATTTTAAAGTGAGGCAGATCAAATCAGAGCGGGTGTGACAGTTTTATCTGTTTAATATAAAGAGCTGAGTCACCAGCTGTTTGTTTTTCAGGCTGGTCGACACAGAGAGTTTACAGAGTAAACCTTCCTCCACCCTGCTGCTAATCACCTCCAAAACACACACACACACACACACGTACACACACACACACACCAGGCACTCCCTCTCAGCCCTCAGTGTGCAGAAGCTGAGCTGTCAGCTGAGGTGAATAATGTTTCATTTGAAGCTTCAGTCACAACAAACAGCTCTGAACTGAAACACCTCACAGCTGTAATTTGAAACGTCTAATAGTGACCTTAACACCACATGTCATGCAGGTATTTGGTCCTTTTTGGTGTCTTTCTCAGGTTACAAGCGAGTTGTGCCAACACTAAACAGTGACGCTTCATATCCTTCCCTCACATAACCTCTAATGTAAGAGAGGCGTAGCTTATTTGAGAGTGTGTTTGAGCGAGTGACAGACAGCGAGCTGAAGTTTAAATGCAGAGTGACACTTGCAGTATGTCATTGAGTAATGGCTGCAGATGATTAAAACAAATCCACCATCCTAGTTTTGCATGTTTGCATGCTACATAAACTACAGTACACACCAAGTCCAGCTGAGGCTGATGGAAATGTTATTACCTCTGTAGCTGTTTGGTCATAACAAAAGTAATATACATATTAAAAGGCTGACTTGATGATAGCGCTAGATAAAAAGTCAGAGGACCATCAGAGTCTTTAGGATTCATCCTAAGGGGAACATAAACTTTGTTCTTACTTGGCGTAGGCTTTCTCCAGCAGAGCGCTCCAGAACTCCTTTCCCTCTGCTGAGTGAGAAAATAGCAGCTTCCCGTCTCTGGTGGGCAGCCGGTCATCCACAACCACGTCCACCCATTCCCCGTACTGCCACAGCTACAGAAGCAAACAAACATGATGTCACTTCCTGTGCAAGCTCCACCCACCCCCTGCTCTACCACAGCTACAGAAGCCAAAAAATCTGATGTCACTTCCTGTGCATGCTCCACCCACTCTCCCTACTGCCTCTGCTACAGAGGCAAGCAAACATGACGTCACTTTCTATGCAGGCTCCACCCACTCCCTGCACTACCACAGCTACAGAAGCAGAAAAAAAGCTGACGTCACTCCCTGTGCATGCTCCAACCATTCCCTGCCACAGCCACTAAAGCTATCATAGATGATGTCACTTCCTGTGAAGACTCCACCCACTCACCAGGATGATGTCACTTCCTGTTCATGCTCCACCCATTCCCTGTGCTGCCACAGCTACAGAAGCAGATAAAGATGATGTCACTTCTGGCTCAGGCTCCACGTATTCACCTTATTGCATCCGTGACAGAAGCAAACAAAAATTATGTCACTTCCTGTGCAGGCTCCACCCACTCTCCATACTGCCTCAGCTACCGAAGCAAACAAACATGATGTCACTCCCTGGGCAGGCTCCACCCACCCTCTGTTCTGCCACAGCTACAGAAGCAAACAAAAATGCTGTCATTTCCGATGCAGGCTCCACCCATTCCCTGATACTTGGTCTGCTTGTTTTGGAGCTCCTGGTACCCTTGCGTTCATGTGATGGGCGGAGACCAGTGAGGGTGGAGTGTACCGCCATAATCAAGTGCATAAATAGCCGCCAGCGGTTGCAACACAAACCCGACCCCGACATGACTGATTGGTTTGGTAATATTGAATTCTGTGACAAATTATACCTCGTCAATTTTATAATGTAATTAATCAGCTCAGCGAACACAGAATAAATTCAGAAATCACAATGAGACTACGTCAGTAATGTCCTACGTCAACCACCTTGATACACAAATGACACCAGTATGAATATCTCAGATGCTTTTTGTGGGTTCTTTGAAGAATCTTATTTAGCACCTTAAGAGACATGGACATGGACTTCAAATGCTTCTTTTTATACATTTGGTAACTGAACTGATTGATTATCCACTTGGTTGATTGTCTGGCTCCGCTATGTGCGTCTTGTTTGTTTGCATGCCCACTGGTCGTAACTCGGGAAGGCCCAGTTTAAATCGAGTGCAAACTCCGCCCAGCCGGTACATCACAGCCCTACCGTCAACACCAAAATGAGCGGACCCACAGCAAAAGCAAACAAAGATGATGTCACTTCCTCTGCATGCTCCACCCATTCCCTGTGCTGCCACAACTACTTAAGCTATCATAGATGATGTCACTTCTTATGCAGGCTCCACCCACTTCCCCCCGCAATGCCACAGCTACAAAAACAATCAAACATGCTGCCCATTCTTGTGCAGGCTCCACCCATTTCCCTGTACTGTCACAGCTACAGAATTTAAAAAAGCTGATGTCACTTCCTCTGCAGGCTCCACCCACTTCGCTGCACTGCCACAGCTACAAGCAAGCAAACATGATGTCATTTCCCGTGCAGGCTCTACCCACTCCAGAACTACCACAATTGCATGTAACAGCAGGTGAAAGTACAAATCAAGATCAGAGTGATTCTTTGACAAATTCAGCTTCAGGTCAAGTGTAAAAGTGTTAACCACCTCAGCTGATGTCGGCTCCGTTCAGCAGTGACACTTGAGGGGTAAAGAACTCTCACAGCCTGAAGACAGAGGCTGCTCGGCAGTCTGGACCTATAGCAGTAGATTCCTCTGTATTTTCTGTCATACCAGAGTGGTAATCATGTGAACCCTTCAGAGGATCAGGAACATGAATAAAGACTCAGCTACAGCTCATGATGCCACTTCCTGTGGAGGTGGGACAAATAGTTTCCATCATGTGTGGATGGTGAGAACAATAGAGTCCTCCGAGAGCTGCTGATGTTTCCCACACAAGCCTGACTGAAAGCGCTCAGAGAAACAGGGAAGATTGTCACTGACTGGAAGTTTAAAAAAGATAAACGTAATCAATATATTAGTAACAGAACTGATGAATGCCAGGACTAAAAAGTCTGGAAGAAATCTGACATATAGACCATGAATTAAAAATTTGTCTGCAAAAGTGTAATTATATCTATTGACTTAAACAGTATTTCTGCTGCATGTCGTCATATTTGTGCTGCGTGTCAGTTGTGAGTCACCTGGAAGTGGAAGATGCCGGCATATTGCGAGCTGAAGCTCTGTCCAGGAGGAACCACTCTGCTCAGAATCTGAGGGTCCAGAGTCAGAGAGGCAATGGCAGCCAGCAGCCAGCAGTCACCTGCACACACAGCAGGTCACATGATCGCACCGGTCACAGGTCACAGAGCTGTATGTGTGTGTGTGTCTGTGTGTCTGTGTGAGTCTGTGTTCTCACCCAGTTGTCCCTGACAGATGTCAGTTCTCTTCGCTCCATCAACAATGAACTGAGGGTCAGAACACAGCTCCTGATTGGACGAGACAGCAGGTTAATACTTTGTCATCACTGTCACTGTCATCATTGTCATCATCATCAAAAAACACAGGTTGGTTTTCCATTATTTTCTCAAATGCATAAATTAAAAAAAAAAATTAAAGCATAAATCAAAAACAGCTAACAGTAGAATAATTGAGGAAGTGTGCTAATACCACACAGGTAAAATGCTTCAAAATGAAAAACCTGAATTGAAAATGTTCCTTCAGCAAAAGTATGAGTATAACCAGTAAAATGTACTTTAAATAATCAGGGTAAAAGTACTCAGGTGAGTCAGATATCTTCTGAGATTACTGCATTCATGTCACAGCAGGATTTTCTTGTTGGAGTTGGTCGAGCTGGAGCTCATTTTGAACTATTTTGTATCAAACTGCAACTAATGATTCTTTTCATTCTGGATGAATCTGCTCTTTTTTTTCTCCATCAATCCACTGATTAGTGGAAACATTTAAATCATTCAAAGGAAAGCAAATCTGTACGTGAGTGATGCTGTAACCAGGAAATGACTTGCCGGGAAAACAATCACTGTCCTCTGTTTGTTTTAAAGTGATTCTTAAGATCACAAACAGGAGAAAATGACGTCCAAGCTGAACTGCTTCATTGTGGTTACTCATCAGAGCGCTTCTCTTCACTTCATGAATGGGTTACTGGATAACTTGCTTTAGTTACTAATAAATGTAATATTTAACTGAATTAACCAACATGACTGCATTTTTTTACTAGATTATTTTGTGTCTTTGCAGCCTGGAAGCAAATATGAGGCCCTGCACTGGTAACCAGCCCATGGGTTGGACACCAGCAACTTGAAGGAAACCTGTATCCAGAGGAGGTTACCATGGTAACAATACCAATTTCTGACTGTCTGTACATTTGAACTATTTTCAGACATTTTATTGCCCAAATAATTAATTGGGAACTGATCAACGACAATCAATAATAAAAGAAATGACACTCAGCGTCTCAGCTCACCGTGGGCCGTTTCCACTCCACTCCAGTAGTTTTGGAGGAGTAACGTCCCAGCTGGTTGTATCCCAGAGAGTTCCAGTCTGCAGGAAAGGTCGGGTCACAGAACAGTGAGCTGGTCTGCAGACACTGGCTGCGCAGCTGCTCAAAGTCCTGCTGGTTGAAAGGGATGGCGTTGGCCCGACTGCCAACGCCTTCTTCCTCCCGGGCCTTCCTCCTGGCCAGTTGTGCTGCTGTGCTCGCCATCCTAGGAGTCTGCCTAGAGTCAGCTGACAATCTGCTGAAAGTTCTCTGAAAGTTTGATGAAATCTGCTGAAAGTCTGCTAACTTCTGTTGAGGGTCTCCCAAAAATTTCTCAAGTGTCTGCAGAAATTCAGCCAAGAGGAAGGTCTGCCAGAGCTGCCGGAATCTAACCGAGATTTAGCTTAGAGTCTGTGAGACGTTGCCAGTTTCTGCCAAGTCTGGCTGCAGTGTGAAGGGAGATCTTTGTGGTGCTGTAGGTGTGTGTGTTCTCAAGAGTAAAGGTGGTCAGGTGTGAGGGGGCGGAGCTTTGGTCCAGATGAGGGAGCAGTGTAATATCAGTTGACTTTGAATTATTCAGTGAGTAAACAGTCTGATAAACACTGTGAGGTGTTTGCACTCTAGCCTGCACCTGAAACACACCTGAACATAGACTGACCTCACATTGTCTCTGGGTGTCACATGATCTACTGACTTCATCAAAGTCCTGGGGGCTCTGAGTCAGAGAAAGGCCAGGACCAAAAAAATCTCAGTCAAACTAATCTTCATCACGTTGTGACAGTGTGATGCCTTAATGCAGCTGAACTGAAGAGGATCAACTGTGGATCCAGAGATGCCACACAGTGAAAGAAAAAGCCATAAAGACAACTGGAAGGCAAAAAGTAAAGCTGTTACCATGTCCATCACTCCTCTGTCTACACCTGCTGTCCCCTATCCTGCAGAGGTCTTCCTCTGCCCGGATCAGGACCAGGACAAGGATCCAGCCAGCTGTTTCCACCAGCAAAACTTAGAAATTTAAATAGAAACACTGAATA
>JAQLOL010000019.1:252788-282247 GCA_029783665.1 Naso thynnoides
CTATTACTTAACTACTTAGTATTGCTAGTCATATTTTTATTAAGAACCTGTATTAATAATCTTATTCTAATTAGATTGTAGCTGCTACTGTTGTTGCTGTGCATCTCTCTGTCTGTCTGTTCGTCTATCTGTCTGTCCCTCTCTCTCTTTCTCTCTCCCTCTTTCTCTCTCTCTCTGTCTCCCTCTCACTGTCAACCCAACCGGTCCAGGCAGATGGCCGCCCACCTAGAGCCCGTTTCTGCCCGAGGTTTCTTCCCGTTAAAGGGGAGTTTTTCCTCGCCACCATCGCCAAGTGCTTGCTCCTGGGGGTTCTGTTGGGTCTCTGTAAATACATTGAGTCTGGTCTAGACCTGCTCTATTTGTAAAGTGTCATGAGATAACATTTGTTGTAATATGGCGCTATATAAATAAAATTGACTTGACTTGTATAACTTAAGCCCTCCATGCAGACAATGTCTCAGTTCAAACCAATTCAGTTCAGTTAAGTTCAATTCAATTTTTGTCACATACGGCTCTTAAAAACAATTTTTAAAAACAGTGGTGAAATGTGCTTTGGTTGACTCCGTGGATAGTGCTCATAATAAATAGTTAACAATCCCTAAAGTTAATAAGAAAAAATTAAAGTGCTTATGTGACTGAGTTAAAAAAAAGAAACATGTTGCAACAAAATATCATACAAAAATAGCTTAAAAGTCATGTGCAGAGCAGGATGTGTTTTGTGTTGGTTGGGAGAGAGTGGGTGGGTGGGGGTTCATCCTTGGCCTTCTTCTTTCAGGATTTGGATGGCCTTGGGATGAAAACTTTTCTTAAACCTCTCCATGTTGGTCCTGAGAAGAGGTATCTCTCCCCAACCTCATCAGTGAGAAGATTTCTCGATGTGGATGGCTAGTGTCTCTCAGAATCTGTTTTGTTTTTGAACTGCACTGCTTGATGTAAACGTCCTGGAGTTGTGGGAGAAAGCTCACTGTAAGCTGCTCTGCTGCCCTCACCACTCTCTGTAGGGCCTTACGGTCCTGTATGGTGCAGTTGCTGTACAAGGTTGTGATGCTGGCTGTCAGAACACTCTCTATTGTGCATGTGTTTAAGTTAGGAAGAACCAGGAGAGACACTCTGAATCTTCTCAGTCGTCTCAGATGGTACAACCTGTGCCTGGCTCTCTTCATCAGGATGCCTTTATGTGTGGACCAAGAAAAGTCATCTGTGATGTGGACACCAAGATATTCAAAACTACTCACCCTCTCCACCAGGGTCCCATTGTTGTGGTGGGAAGCGTATTTTGTCTTCTTCTTCCTTCTGTAGTCAACAGTCATTTCTATTGTTTTCCGAATGTCCAGCTGTAGGCAGTTTTTCTGACAATGGTGAGTCAGGCTCTCCACTTCCTTCAGGTATGGGGACTAATTGTTATTGGTAATCATACAAATAACAGCTTTACTGTCAGCAAATTATATGACGGGATTTGTTTCCTGAGAAGCTACACAGTAATGTGTGTACAAGGAGTACAGTAAGGGGCTTAGTACACAGCCCTGTGGTGCTCCTGTGTTCAGGGTGATGGATGATGAGCAAGACTTCCCACTCTCACCACCAGCGGTCTGCTGCTGCTGAGTCATAGGTCCTTCAGTTTGTTGATGAGTTTGGATGGAATTATTGTAGAGAAAGCAGAACTGTGATCAATGAATAGAAGCCTTACATAGCTTTTTTTTTTCTTCCTGTAGTCTAAGTGGGTCAGGGTGGTGTGGAGGATATGTGTTATGGCATCATCAGTGGCTGGGGCAGTGCAGAGCATATGTGGCCATGATGAGCTTTTCAAAGCATTTCATCGCGATGGATGTTAATGGGTGGTAATCGTTCAGGCAGTCTGAGTTTGGTTCCTTGGGTATTGGGATAATACTTGACCCCTTGAAGCATGTAGGAATGACAGACTGGGCCAGTGAATGGTTGACCATGGCCATAAAGGTTGATGCTAGTTGGTTTGTTAACATATGCCGGTCTCAACAGGATAGCAGCATAGTCCAAAAAAGGTTCTACTGAAACTTATTTATACTTTTCTTATTGACAGACAAGTGATTAAGTTGTTCTTTTTTTTTTACCTTGACATGTTCCGACAGCTGTCATCCTGCAGTCTTCCTCAAAAGAGTCACCTGATGCTGCTGTGATGTGTCTCATCAGCTGTTTTATGGAGGTATGGTCATCCTGTCCAGTTTGACAGGACAACCACACCCCCTGCTGTCCGGAAGCTTTCTTAGAACAGCATCCCAGGTGTGAGACAGCATGTATGTCCCCTCATCCTGGTTCATAGTCCGTTGGGCCAGTTTCCAGATCTCAATGGCCTCTCTGATCCAGCGGTGGTGTTTGTTGCTCTATGACTGGATGACCTCGGCCTTCCATGATGTGGTTTTCTCTTTTGCAGTGGTCTGATATGGCTGATTTCTAGTTCTCCTGTTCTACTGATTCTTTTATTGCTCATGTGTGTCTTCCTGAGGTTTCCTTCTCACAATCCTTCTGGTGCTCTTTCTTGCATGTGATTAATGGCCTATCTGTTTCTCCAATGTTTGTTTAGTTGCATGATATGTAAGGGATTTTTAAAATTACATTGAATTTTTTGTCCTTTTTAATTCTGTCCTTCGGGTGCAATTGTAACTGTTGTAGTATTACATGTGGTTTGACTGGTGTGCTGATATGATAATCTGGGTAAAAAACCTTGATGACTTTTCTGTTAACAAGAACAGTGTTAATAAGGATAGCAGCACGGTCACTTTTTCTAAAACTGTAGACTTTGAATTTCACCTCATTCATCTTGTCCAACTTGCTTTCGTCTGACACAGAGACTCACTGTAGCTGTTTTACAACATTTTTTTAGACCTTTTTCAAAAGTGTTGGGCAACAAGTTGTCCACATACAGATTTTTGTAGTCCTTTTCAGGTTTAGTTTTTAAGTCTACAGACAATTTAACCACTTTTTCATTACATATTTTTCACTTAAGAGACTTTCTAAAGACTTTTTAAATCTTTTTTAAATCTGAGGTTTATTTGTTAACACAGTTTTTATGACATGCTTTTATGTTAATGCTCATAGGTGTATGAACCCTGGGATGACAGACTGGTTTCTGTTAATTTCTACATTGGTCCACATGCATCACTCATCAGCTCTGTAAGAAACTGCTCCTTTGTCACTCATCATGTTTGAGTGATGCTGAAAGTCTCACCACAGACATTCAAATGAGGAAAAGTGTTTCACTTTTGCGCTGCACAGTTGCTCTCTGCAACTGCTTTTGTTTGTTTGCTTTGTTTGTTTGTTTTTAATCACTCTTTCAACTCCACTGAAATGGGGGAACTCCATTTAAACTGGGGAATGAGGAGGCCCTCAGTGAATTATTTAAATCAAAACTGTCTTTGAAGGAAGTCCAACAGGTGCTGGTTTCTCTGTAATAAACACTTGATTATCCAGATTTGTGTCTGATGTACTAAACAAAGGCTTTAAACCCAGAGCACTCTTTTAAAGACATTTTAGACTTTTTATATTTGATGTTTTAACACTAAAGACACTCCTTATTTTCTCCATTAGCACCTTTTAAAAGGTCCTGTACACAACTTTAGATCATTATTGTGGATTATATTAGACATTTGAAATGGCTTTATAGATTTATTTTAATTTCTCTTAAGATCCGTTTTAGACTTTTCATGAGCCATGAACACAGTATATTTATGACTTTATGTTTAATTTAATGACATTTTGACTTATGCTACAGACATGATCACTTTCTTAACACTGGACTGTTTCGGAGGTTAAAAGCAGCTCCTGTGAGCCTGAAAGAAGACGCTGTCAGGACATTTCTCTGTGTTCAGAGTCAAAGCTCAGCTGTGATGAGCTGTGTGATTTCTCTCTGACAATCACAAAACTTTGCTCGCTTTTCACTCTAAACTTTCTAAACTTGTAAAAACTCGTCAGGCTGAAACATGACGCAGACTGTCGTTTCAAAGCGTTTTCCGTGTTTAACAATTTTTCAGATTTCGTTGTGTCCGTCGGTTTCCTGCTTCAGAGAGAGAGAGAGAGAGAGAGAGGTGGAGAGACCCTGAGGGACATAAGGCGAGAGAGAGAGGCTCCTCCTTGTCGGGGCGGAGGTCTTTTTCTGAAAATTTGCTCTGACACGAAACTTTGTCCACAACAAGCTGCGGACTCTGTTTTGATTCTTCTTCTTCGCTTCCATCATGTCCGGCGTGGCGTCCACTCTGGCCAAGAAGCGGGCCCTGGCTGCGGGTTTCGGAACCAACGCCAACGCGGTTCGGTACCTGAACCAGGACTTCGCGGCTCTGCGGGCGCAGTGTCTCTCCTCCGGGAAGCTCTTCTGCGACCAGACCTTCCCCGCCGCGCCCGAGGCTCTGGGCTTCAACGAGCTGGGCCGAAACTCCTACAAAGTCCGGGGAGTCACCTGGAAGAGGCCCACGGTAAGAACCCGGGCCTGGATCTGGATCTGGGTTTGGTTGAGGGTGGGTGGGGTTGGATGGGCGGGGTGATGGTGGTGGTGTGTTTGTTGGCAGAATACCTGCAGGCGACTCATAACTCTGCTGATGGAAAAAAACAGCGGAAAATTTCAAAAATGTGTTTAGAAGTCAGATGATAATTGGGCAGATATTGATCAGGAATCAATCATGTGCTTTACAGATAATCTCACTGAGATGTTAAAGAGCAGAAATGAGCTGAAGTCTCACAGAAACTCTTCATCAAGTTTATTGTGCAACATGTAGTTTACTAAAGAGCAACTCAAAAGCTTGATCTCTCAACCCTGAAACACACTTTATTAAGCTTAATAGTTTATAAAGCAGACATTAACAGGAGCCTAATGGCATGAACGTTGAATAATTCTGTAGAAAAGATGCACATTGAGTTCATCATCAGAAGAAATGAAAACATTTTATGTCTGCTGTAACTTTCTGCAAGGCTACAGTCTGTGTGTTATCCAACACATCATCACTGATGCACGAGGATGTCTGTCAACTTCCTGTGTGGTCCCTGCAGTCTTTACATTGACAGGAGTAACTAAACAGAGACTTTTGCATCTCTCATCTGTGCTCAAATATTTCATCTTTGCAAAAAGAAGTAGAGAAGAAGAAACGTGTAAAAACCTGCTGATGAGTAGCGCAGAGTGTCCTGGTCTGAAATAATGAAAATCATCAACATGTTTCGACTGTATCCAGACAAAATACTGTCCACTTGTTTCTCAAAGTCCTCCTGCATAAATCACACTGATGCTGTCAAACTCCAGACCGGACGGGTCGGTAAGTCACTGTGAGTCAATCACGGACATCACAGACAAGTGTTGAGGTGTGAGAGGAACTCTGTTTGTTTGAGCTCAGTTAATACAGACAGGTGAGACGACAGGGCCGGTTGTTTCTTTTTGTTCTTGGAGATATGCAGCTGCCGTTTTTTCTTTTGTTTGCTGTGGGTGGATAAGTGTTGGTCGATCAGGACGGCAGCATTTTCACGTTTACACACAAGCTGTTTCTGTCAGATTTACTTAAATAATAAGTTAATGTAGAAATGAACCAGCTGCTGTTTTATTCTCACGAGAAAAGAGAAAATTCTGCATTTCTTTCACTGTATTAAATATGCTCAGTGTCAAATTAAATATTTAAAGAACAGAAATATTTGAACATGAGGACAGTGAGTCATCCAGGATCACAGAGATCCTACGTTCCAGCGAGATGAGTCACTACCACTACATGCTCATAAACAGAGCTGGTCCCAGATCCAAGAGAGTCAGGGTGGAGAGGAAACACCACTCTGCTCATTAGATATGTTCAAGCAACCGCCAAACACACACACACACACACACACACACACACACATCTGTCAGTGTTATTGGTCCCTCTTACCACCTCTATGAACTGTTAAAAATCCAGAAAAAGTACTTGTGTACCCCTGTGTACTTGCGTGTACTCATGTGTACTCGTGTTGCTCCTGTGTGCTCGTGTGTACTTGGCTGCCTTTCACTCATTTGAACTGAAATGGAATGTGGAGTTTCTCTCGACAGGGACGTACGAGTTTGGAATATCTGGTTGTGATTTAATTAGTTTATGGGTCAATAAAATTAGAGACGTCGTTCAAAGCAGCAAAGCTGGATTTTAAGGGATAGTTGAGTATTTTTGAAGTGGCGTTGTGTGAGGTACACGTGCATAGTCTGTGACCTTCTGCAGATGGTGATCGGCTGTCACTTTTAGAAGACGGGGGAAGAAATTGCTCCTGCTGAAGTCATTACTGTACTGTTGTGGACGGGGTCAGCAGAAAAATGGTTTTTAACCTCAAATATTAATGCTTATGTAAAAAAATCAATATCTGTTTAGTTGGACACTCAATTAAGGAATTTTTTATCACTTTAGTTTGCTGCCATACAGATGTTTGTTCTTTCGTGTAACATCTGATTTGCAGAGTGATTTGGTGTGCGGCCAAGCCGGTGTGAGTGGGTGTAGAAAGGCACAGAGGGACTGCGGTCCATAACACGCAGGGCCAAGATAAATGGCTGTCTGGCAGCAAACTAGAAAGGCATGAATAACCCCTAAATTAAGTGAACAATTGAACAGATATGGGTTTTTTAGGTAAGCATTTCTGTATGTGGCTAAAAAGTGTTTTTCTGCTGTCCTCAGATTCTTCATTGTTTTTAAAAGCTGATCAGATCAGTTCCTGTTCAGTTAGTCTCAGTTTCGCTTCTCATCCTTCAGGAACTCGTCTCCAATCCTGAGTTCATCTTGGGTGGAGCCGCCAGGACCGACATCTGCCAGGGAGCTCTGGGTGAGTTTTCTTGACTGTCCCTGAACACACCACAGAGAACACCCACCTGGAGACAGACAGACAAGTTCTTTTTGAGACATGGACACAGTGAAACAAGAGGACACAATAGGATCAACTGATAAACTAATGAATTAATGTGATTATTAGTTCAAGTATTTTTAACTAAAGCCAATGCAGTTTTTTGTTTTTAATTTCTGTAATGCTTAACATGTTTTTTATACATATATATATTATATTTAGAATAATTTTCAATGCTTATTTTAAAATTTTTGAATGCGCCACATTTGTCACATTTTTGCACAGAAGCTGAGTCAAACCATGGTCGCTACAATCCCTTCTCATTCTGTTATCTTGTGATCAAAAAATTAATAATCTCTTTATATCGTGATTTAGGGATAATTTACTTGTTATTACACGATAACGAGCCTTCATCTCAAGATCATGGGATAATTATGGAGAAATGGAAAGCGAGTGTCTGGTCATGATCACACAGATTTTGACCCTTCAAGATCTCTTCCACTGTTGGGGAGGATTCATAACTGAACAGCCATAAAGATAAATGTGTAATTTTGTTTCCTGCAGTCAGAGCAGACAACTACGATGTAAGGCTCGTAAGGAAAACATGTTTATGATAATCAAAGATGTTGACCAACTCCCATCTCTGCATCAGCCAGCAGCTGCTCAGATAAAGCCTATATTATTATTATAATGGCAGAGATTATTAAGGTCAAGCGCCAGTCCAGATCTCTGATAAATTTATCAGTAAAGAGGAAACAAACTTTTATTTTGAAAAAGAGTTTTGTTTTGTGATTTTGTGTAAAACTTTAATTAAACCCGTTATTACAAGGTAACAAGCTGGTGTCCCGAGATATTAAGATGATTATGTCATGATCTTGAGATAACAGAATGAAAAAAAGACAGTAGCGACCATGGCCACTCTCAGCTTCCGTAGAAATGTTTAAAAATGTCTTTATCTTTGTTCTCTGTGTTGTTCAGTTGTGTTCTTCCATCATCCCAAATGTTTCCTACAAAGTTTAGAGAAATCTGTCATTTTATCCAAGCTAACGTTTCAGTTAGTCTCCTGTTTCCAACTTCTGGCGTAACAGCAGTCAGAGAGTGAGGAAGGAAATCATCAAATGTGTCGAAAAGTGACGGGAATCAATTTTTTATTATCTTGTCGGTGAACACTTCTGCCCAAGTTACTCAAACAGATTTGCAGCTGTTGAATGGTTAAAGAAACTAATCCCATGATGCCACGCTGCTTCATGACATCGTCAAACTACAACTTTTGTTTCATTGTTTTGATAGAGAGATCTCTGGTGGCAGAGATGACACGTGGTGTGTTTAACTTATCACATTCTAAGTTACTTTAGAAGTGTCAGTATAAAAATGTAGACACAGTATTCTGAAATGAGTGAAACTGATCGTCTCTGTCCTCAGTCTGACAGAACAAAACATGTTTACAGCAGAATATTTTCTAACCACAGACGTTAATGTGAACCAGCTTAGAACCTGGATCCCACTGTAATTAGAGGGCGCTGCCACACTGGGTCTTGATTGGCTGAGCAGGAAGGAGCAAAACAGGAAGAGGGCTGCCAGCTTTTGTTAGAGAGCGAGAGACATCAAACATCAGAGAGAGAGAGAGACAGGGTGAAGATATATGCTGTCAGCCAATAAGGACACACCCTGACACACACACACACACACACACACACACACACACACACACACACACACTCAGTGTTGTGGTGGTGACTCAGCAGCATGGCGTGCCTTGATTAAACCGCAGCAGCAACTCTCAGACTCTGTTGTTGCGCAACAGTTTACAGTAATGATTTGTTTCCACACAAAGAAACTTTTTCTTTTTAACTGAAACCAGAAACAAAAACTGTCCAAAGTTTTTTCTGCCTTCACGCATTGGTCCGTCCGTACATGAAGAATTTGGTTCAGAGTGAGACCTCTCGGGATCTCAGTCTCATTAACTCTGCTGTGAATATTTGTGGTCAGACTAAACAGAGGAGACTTTAGGCTGTTTGTTCCTCCCGTGATTTTCATCCCTCAGTCGCTCTGCAGGGTTCGTTTGTAACTTTACACTCAAACACTGACAACCTTTAGTTCTCCTGTTCGCGCCTCACGTCGTCATCAGACAGCTGAGAGCATCCATCCATCGAGACGTTTTCCAAAGCCGTCAGTCACTGATAAGGCCTAAGTGCAGAGAACAGATTTGTATGTGGGATCATATAACAGAGCAGATTTCTCTGTTTTTTCATGTTTACTGAATTAAAATGACATCCATCTGTCCTGCTCCCCAGTTTCCGACACTCTGAGGGAGGGTTTTAAGGCTTTATTGATCGGAGGCAGGAATGACTCTGTGTGGCGCCCTGTGGTGCATTTTGGCAGCCTGGACCCAGAACAGAGACTCCGCCCACTCCAATAAGTGGACTTGATTCTTTTGGCCTGGCATTGCCTCCGCTGATTCTGAGAGGGAGGGGATTAGATTTTCCCTGACCCTTCCTCACTGCTTGTTACTTTGCAGATTTAATCCACAAAAACAGTCATTACATTGTCAGGGGGCGTTTTGCCTGCTGTGGAGTGTGTGTGGAAAGACATCTGGCTAAGCGAGACAACCGAAATCCAAAAATGTCTCCAAAAGCTGTTTAATAATCACCTAGATGTTGTTAAATTGTGTTGTGATTGAGATTCTGACCCACCATTCATTGTGGAAAGAGACAAATAAACGTTTTTTGCTTGAAATTGCATCATATAATCATCGTTAGTGTACACAGGACAGCGGAACCTACCTCCTGCTTGTGGCTGCCGAGGACAGACGCATCTCCCTACAGCAGAGCTGCAGGAAGCATTGGCACAAACAGACAGATTGTGGCTTCTTTTCCACATATAGGCTAAATTTGGGATTTTTAAAAACTCACATGAAAAACACTGATCCTGTGACACAGTTTTGACAGTTGAAATGTTGGATATTTCTCGACAGACAGCTCAGTCCTTCCTGTGGCTCCAAACCCCTGGTGCTCATTGGATAATCGCTTTTTCAAGTGGGAGAATCACAGTTTCACAGCGCAATGCCAGATCAAGAGAATCAAGTCCACCCAGTGGAGTGGGCGGAGTCTCTGGTCTAGGCTCAGGCTAACATTTTGATGGTACGAGTCTGTCACAGGATGCGTGGGTGGGAGATCTTGTCCAAGATCACACGTAGCCTAAACAACATCCTCCTCTCTGTCACTACTGCAAGAGAGTCAAGCTCCACCCCCTGGCCGCGGATCAGTTTGTAGAGTCAGGTGGTGTCTGCTACCCTCAACATGCTGCCTCATCACACACAGCAAACGGGATGGCACCAGCTGCACGATGAAACCTCTGGTGACCCCTAACCCCCTCAACCCTGAGGATGGATATTTTTCTGTAACTTGAGCACATACACAAGGTTCTGGATCTCCATCCCGTTCTGAATCACTTCACTACGTTTCCCTTAGCACCATCTTCAAGACAAACTTTACATGTTTAGCTCCTTGCCTCTCAGACCTTTACAATCAGTTAACCATCAGGATGTGGTTTGTAATGGACTCTGCAACCTGTAGGGGACAGCAGTAAGCCAGTTTCAGGGTTCCTGAGTGTTTACCTGTCTGTCCAGGTGACTGCTGGCTGTTAGCTGCCATCGCCTCACTGACGCTGAACGAGTATGTGATGGCCAGAGTCGTTCCCAGTGACCAAGGCTTTGGTGATGACTACGCCGGGATCTTTCACTTCCAGGTAACAGAAATGGGATGTTAGGACTGTTAGTGTGCATTAAGATTTTAAGCCCTCGCTTACTCAGTGTCATTTAAACACACACAACCAGTAGCCGGCAGCATCAGTTTCAGTTAACTGTGAAAGTAACCTGAAGTGCCAGTTCTGTTACCATGGTACCATAAGTTTGATAAACCATCAGCTGTAATTTACAGCAAAAGTTGAAGTGTTAACCTGAAGTATGTTTGTGGCATCCACGTGTGTAAATAAGTTTTTATCATGCATGAAGTGGAATCATGATAAAGTGAAAAAAGGGTGGGATCCGGCACTGAACCCTGTGGAACTCCCCAACAAACAACACCCGCCAAAAGCTTTGCAGAATGGTTGAGAGAGCATAGTCAAATCTCTGATGAATGGAGTTCTTTAGTATTGAACTTGAATTTTCCAACCCACTCTAATTCTCAGTTCATCCAGTAAAAAATACTTTGTCAAACCCACCAGGTGTCTTGTTATTTAGCTGTTTCAACATAAAGGGAGGCCTCTCGCTGAAACAGGACATTTCAGTTAAATGTTGAAAATGTGAAGTAACTAGTGGCAGCTATTATGATACATTGGAGCAAGTCCTGCTAATTAAAACAAAGGTACCAGCTTTATGTTTTCCATCCACAGATGATGCACTGCTGCTCAGAAGCTTTAGACTGTAATGGTGGACATTACTCTGTTGGAATAAATTGTGTTTTTTGTCTCTTTACTTTAAACTTGCTTAACATTTACACCTCCCCTTTATGTCTTAAAACTCACTAATAAGATTGACACCATTAAAGGTTTTAACATTCCTCCTTTTCTGAATGTCATGAAGGCCTGGGGAAATGAAATGTTTATGGGCCCACGTTAAAATTTCATTTCCTCAGGCAGTACGAGGCTCTGTTGAAGAGTAACTGTTAGACAAGATAAACAGGACGGAATGTGATTGTTGTCTGCAGAGCCAATCGTGGAGAGCATCTCCATACAGATGCCAAAGGTTTCCTTGTATTGAGAGATGAAGAAACTAAATATGGGTAAAGATTAGATTAGATTCTTCAGTTGGGGGATGACAGAAGTAGTTACATTCACAACACCAAACTGAAGATTCTCAATTAAAAATTTCTTGTTAAAGTTCGTTTAAATAGTTTTTAGAAATGCGTTTTTTAAAACAACAAAGAATAAAATAATAAGGGAATCTTTTCTTTAAAGGTAGAGACAGGAAGAAGAATTCACACTATTAACAGTTTCCTCTTCTGTCTTCTCTGCAGTTCTGGCAGTTTGGCGAGTGGGTGGACGTGGTGATCGACGACCTTTTGCCCATCAAAGATGGCGAGCTGCTGTTTGTCCACTCGGCGGAGGGGCGGGAGTTCTGGAGTGCTCTGTTGGAGAAGGCCTACGCCAAGTAAGACTACACAACCACCTTCTGTTCACAAACCACAGCTGGTAAAACAGGCCAAGACTTTCTTTAAGTCTTATTTTGAAAGACTCAGAAAGCTTTAGTGATGTTGCTGTGTTTGTTGGATATAAGACTGAAGTGGGATGAGACTAAGATTTTCCTCTTATCATTGACCAGTGATTGCAGTTAATAAAAGTAAAGCTTAATACAGCCTGTTGACAGAATATTGTGTCCCCCCCCTCCAGTGCAAAAAGAGATGCAGATTTATTTTTAGCGGACACACACACACACACACACACACACACACACACTTAACAAACCTGGGCCCACATTCACAAAAAATCTTACAGCTGACAGTAGCTCCTGACCTGCTGATTTATGAGTAACTCTTTAAAAAAATGGGTGTGTCAGTCCAAATTTTTAAGACTCCTTAGTTTTTGGTCTACAAGTATTTCATAAAGTATTTCAGCACAAAACCTGCTCCTAAACCTGTGAAAAGTTAGAAGTCCTCAAGAGGACTCCTAAGTAACTAAGAGCAAATCACAAAGGATCCTAAAATGGTTGCCAGCAATCTGCTTTGTAACTGGGTCAACATTTAAGAAAGATTTAATGACACTAAGCTTTTGAAAAGGTACCAACCTAGCTGTGAAGGTTTTATGATCATAGTGGAGCTAATCAAGGATTCAATCACTTCACCAACAAACAGAAACAAAGTTACTACAGTCAAAACATCGAGGCTTTATCCATGAGCTGCATGTAGGTCGACAATAACCTGCAATAATTGCCAATCTACAAAGTTTTATTCCTATAGCACCTTTTATACAAACGAAAAGCACAAGTGTTCAAGTGGCTAAATCAACATGAAGAAAACAATTAAAGAATTTTTAAAAAATAAAGGAATAAAAGTAAAATAGGCAACAATAAACATTTGCAAGATTTAAAACAATACCAATGATTAAAAATCACAAGAATAAAACTATCAAATATTAGAAATAGGTGAATAAAGTAAATATAAGTAGACTATCAGTCTTTGTTTAATGTTAAATTAGCCTGCATTTTATTTTAAAATCTTTATCTGGATTATATGGCAGCATGTCTGCTATAGTATTTCAATGTTGAATTCACTGACAGAGACCAAAACAGCCCAAGACCAAAGACAGCCAATCATAGCTTCATGAAACATGACATCATCCATAGCAACAGGAACTTTAAGTGACAGTTAGGAGTCCTCCTAGTGCTAAATTAAAATGTTTTGTGGATATGGGCCCTGACCTGCAAAGCTGGCCTGACTTCAGAAGGGATTTTTTTGAAGTGTGACACTGAGGACTACCATTCCCATGATGCCTTGGGGATCAAAACAGGATGAAGATATGTTGCCATGGATTCAGTGACTGATATTGTGTTCTACAACTTGCCCTGTTTTTAAAAGATTTTGTTTGCATTTTGGCAAATCAGCCTCATGATCTGTGTGTGAATGAGCTGTCAGCAGCTCCTGTCTGCATGTTTTCATCAGTGTTCAGACAAACATCACTGGATTACTTTGATACTGGAGAAAACTTCCGCTGTGATGATTCTTAGGCAGTTCTGCGGCTATGTGGTGTTTATTTTAAGTGTAAGTCACTCTGAATGTAAAAACATGTCTGCGTGTTCAGTTGTAACTCAGAGAAGGAGAAACACTTTGGACTCAGACTGTATCAGTCTGTGTTTTTAAGTGTCTTCTTCTCCTTCATGAGCTGTGTGTCACTGCTGCAGCTCCACCTGCTGCTTGTTGCCTTGGGTTTAGTTACTCTTGAACATCCATTGCGCTGTTCTCTGTGTTTTTGTCACAGAGTGAACGGCTGCTATGAAGCGTTGTCTGGGGGTTCCACCTCTGAGGGCTTTGAAGATTTCACCGGTGGCATCGCTGAGAGCTACGACCTCCGACGACCTCCGTCCAACCTGTTCCAGATCGTCAAGAAGGCCTTGGAGGCTGGAGCGCTGCTGGGCTGCTCCATCGATGTGAGTCTGGAGGGTCATTGTGTTGTCAAGTCTGTGAAGTCACATTATGAGTTTTGTAGTTTTGATGTGTGTTGTGGTTTTTTTTTTTCTGTTTCTGTTTGTGCAATCTGAAATGGTTAATTAATTCTAGAACTGAAGATTTCCAGGTTATTAAAAAAACAACTTTAACATTTCCACATGAATTTAAATGAGTTCACACATGACAATGATGAATGTTACGCTCTGAAAGGCCAACAGACAAATCGAATGTGGATCGCTCCTGCAGACATCTTAATTGAAAAAGCTGTAAAACCAACTCTGTTGTTGATGATTGTGACCTAACCGTCTCTGTTGTTGCTTTGCTGCAGATCACCAGTGCCGCAGACTCAGAGGCCGTCACCCGTCAGAAGCTGGTGAAAGGCCACGCCTACTCTTTGACGGGGGCTGTGGAGGTATGTCCCTTCCTTAAAATAAAAAGAGAGCAGATGAAAATAAGATGATATGAAACCAGAAGAGAGCGAAATGTTGGTTTTGTTTCCAGGTAAACTACCGGGGTCGGCAGGAGAAGCTGGTGAGGATGAGGAACCCGTGGGGTCAGGTGGAGTGGACAGGGGCGTGGAGCGACGGGTAACCAAACCAACAACAACCCTGACACACAGGGAATAATAAACGCATGACACACACACACACACACACACACACACACACACACACATACACACACTGGTTAGATTGAGACTTCACTGTGTCGCTCAGCATAGTGTGAGGGGCAGTTTACACGGTGCAAGTTTCCACATGAAATCAAATCACTTTTGTTGCAATTCGACCCTCCTTTTACATGACAACGGCGTGCTGGCGCCCTGAAACTACAAATGTTGGAAACCGGGTTCCAGAGTGTAATCTTTTGAAATGCAGCCTTCTTTCAAGGTGTGTAAGCTGGCAAGCAGAGTGCCTGTGAATGCGGTGACAACACTAATGCTAAAGCTAGCGTGAGTCAATACATTCTGCTTCTGCCAGTACCAAACTTTGATTAAGCACTCCACAGGGCACTGAAAGCAAGACAGTCTATTGAGGTGAATTTAAGTGTTTGCAGCATTATTTTAGAAGTCAATCTATGGCTGAATTTCTATCATTTGTGGCTGCTAAGGGCTTAGCAGCAACAGGAAGTAATCAACTTCAGCAGCTCCTACTGTATGGCATTACAAACTTACACCGCCAACTACTGGCCTGGCATGCATACTACAGCGCTTTTGGTTGTTCGTGTGAACACAGACATATTTTGAAGATGCAAAGGACAGACCTTTCTGTTTTATTATGGCTGCTCCCGTGTAAACGTTTCCTCAGACTCACAGCCCTGCAGCGTGACATCCCGGGTTCTTTATGTGGAATGTCAGCACCACCTGTCTGTTGTCACTGGAGGCGCTAGTGCCATTTTCTTAGAGTCCAGAACCAGGAAAGTGCCGAGAGAGCCTTTCCAGACTCAGGCTGAGGAGTTCTGCTGAGTCTCTGAACCTGTTTCACCTCCTCTCTGTCCCCGCCTCATTAAAGAGAAGCTTGATGTGTGGTGACTGTTGTTTGGAAAACTACCTACAGTCTGCTGGAGCAACGTTATTCATGCAGAAGTTGATGTGATAAGCAATCTGTGAGATCATCACTGTCCTCTCTATGTGAATAATGAAGCATCTGTTGTTTTAGAACAGCCTGTCACAGCCTCATCAGGCTCCAGATTCTTTCTGTGTTTACATTATTACATTACATTAGTAATATGTTGACCTCAAATGCTGCATGAAGTCTGTTCTAACAGTTCTTATGTCCGTACAGATCTTCTGAGTGGAACTACGTGCAAGGAGACTGTCCTCATGCCAACGCAGAGGACGGAGAGTTCTGGTAAGAAATTTTAGCAGAACAATCTGCCAAAGAAACAGATTGTCCCCAGGTCCTACCCGTGGTGGGTACAGGTGGTAGTAAGGTTGATGAGCTCCTCTTCTGTCTCTGCAGGATGTCCTACAACGAGTTCTTGCGTCACTATTCTCGAATCGAGGTGTGCACTCTGACCCCTGACACCATCTTGGATGACTCAGTCAAACACTGGAGCGTCAGCAAGTTTGATGGTACCTGGAGGAGAGGATCCACGGCTGGAGGCTGCAGGAACCACCCCTGTATGTGCTTGCAGTCACACTTTAAATGTGCCAAAGTCTGTAGCTGCAGTGAATAAATGACAGAAGGTACATGAAGCTGTTTTGACGCTAAAGTGATGTATTTCAGTGAGGAACATCCCAACTGAAGATGCCCTAGCATTCGTCATGGTTGACCACATCTCATTAGAACCGATTAAAACATGGGGGGAGTTTTTTCTTCCCCTCTAAAGGTTCATTAGGATGTTCTTGTTGCACATTTGGAACAGATTTTTCAGATGTCTGATGGTTTAAAGAGTTTGTGATGTGGTGTTCCCTTATGTAACTGGAAGGTATTTTTTGTTTTTTTTTGTTTTTTGGGTTGTTTTCTTTTGGGCAGACACGTTTTGGATGAATCCTCAGTTTGTGATCAAGCTGGATGAGGAAGACGATGACCCAGATGATGGAGAAGAGGGCTGCAGCTTTGTTGTTGGTCTTATCCAGAAGAACCGCAGGAAGCTCCGGAAACAAGGAGAGGACATGCACACCGTTGGATTTGCCATCTACGAGGTAAAACTTTAAAAGTTTTTAATAGCTTTAAGACCAGATTAACTAGTAAAAGATCTAAGATTTTGACAAAGCAATTCAGACTCATCCACTCCCATAACAAATCTTTTTTCTTGTCCTCTGTTAGGTCCCGGAACAGGTGAGCTTTGGACCTCTGACAGCACCTTCAGGTTAAATGCCAAAAGCCGAAAAAATACTCTGCATATTTATTCAAATCATCAGATTTCAAACCACTCTGCCATTCCAGGACTCCTGACACTATTTCTATTCACTGGTTTATGAAGTATTGCTTTTCAGTGTAGCAGTGGTGATGATGTGATGAAATCAGAAAACTGTCATTTAAAGTGTAACTATACCCCCAGAGTTTTGGCAGACGTGTATCCTTCCTGAAATTCAAAAAATGCATCTAGAATGTGAAAAAATGTGGCAGTCCAGGCGGCGTTAGGAAGCAGGGCTTTATTGAGAGTAGACCAGGAGAACTGCAGTTTGAATATAGTGATTGTAGGTAGATTCAGCTGTTAGCATATTGTAGTTTACACATGTCCATTTAATTAGCAGCCACCCTCTCTCCACCAGACTCCTCCCCCTTTTCTCAGTGATGCGCTGCTGCCAAAGAGAAACTGAAACTAAACTCCAGTCAGTTATTCCATCATTTCTTTAACACATCTGAGTTTAGCTCAACGCTTAACTGTCAGAGAACAGTTTGTACAGGCGATCTCCTTCACTGCAGCCTGCCTCTGTCTTGTTCAAAAATCCGTCGATCCGTTACTTCCTTGTTGGGTCGCTGGTGTAGCATTACACAGCAGAGTAGAGACTCCGCACAGCAGTGGTGGGGGGTGGGGTTGTACAGTAACGTGATTTAGGTTTTGGGAAACTCAGACCGATCATGGATTTAGCTTTTATCTCAGTAATCTATGCTGTGTGTGTGTGTGTTTCTTGGTGTGTGCGAGTGTATGTGTGTTCTGTTTCCTAAGTGATGTGTGGGAGGGTGTGGGAAAGAGTAACGTTAGAGTGACTGGGCGTGTTCCTCTCGCCATAGTCCTCCGAACTGTGAGCCGTTGTTTTTTTTAAAGGGGGCGGGGTGCAGGGTTTGGTCACTGACAAAAGTGAGCATGAGACACGTCACGTTTCACCTGATTGCAGTAGCCGGGTTTCGAGCAGTAGATGGTAGCCGGTACACACATTTATAACGGAATATAAAAAAGTCCGTTAATTTGCACTAAATTGGCAAGATTTAGACCTGAATCAATCAAAACACTACTAAATACTTCTTAGCCTTGGTTCGGTTTTAAGCTGAAAAAAAGTGGTTAAGGGGTTTAGTTACTCTTTAAAGAAACATTACAGGGATTTTGCATGTTTAAGCTTGTTACATTTTACCATCCTATTGACTATATTTCAAATCATTCATCAGGCTTTCGATGCATCTCCTGCCTTCTAGGTCGCTATATTAATGATTTAATATGGGTTAGAGTTGAAAACAGGAGGACCGGTCATTTCTTTCTTTGACAGAACAGTTCATCTGTTCATCTGCTGCTTCCCCCTTCAGTTCCAAGGGCAGAGGGAGGTGCATCTGGATAAGAATTTCTTCCTGACCCACGCTCAGACGGCAAGGTCAGAGACCTTCATCAACCTGCGTGAAGTCTGCTCTCGCTTCAGACTGCCACCCGGTGAATACCTGATCGTCCCGTCCACCTTCGAGCCGCACCTGAATGGAGACTTCTGCATCCGCGTGTTCTCTGAGAAGCAATCAGAGACCCAGTAAGACTTTTAAACTGGTGCTGCTGGTGTGTTGGTGAGGGAGCTGAAGTGGGGCCGTAACCTCTTCTTCTTTAGTCAATTCTGGAGGTGTTTGGTCTGATTTGGGTCATTTCTGTCGATTTCTGCCTACACTTGTTGTTTTAGTCAAGAGTCACAAAACTGTTTGGTCTGTATCTGAATGGAGGCATTGAGACCTGCAGTCTGAGTTTTCTGTTTGCTGTTTCTGTTTACTGTGGAAGCAGTGAAAAACAGAAAGGGTGTCAGTGTTTTTGGGTGGGCTTCCCCACCAGAGTGAGTGTGTGTGTGTGTGTGTGAGAGAGAGAGAGAGAGAGAAAGAGAGAGAGAGAGAGAGACACTTGTCTCCAGTGTTTTCTAACATTTTATGTGTCTCCATCCTGTCAGACCCTGTGACGACCCGGTCAGCGCTGAACTGGACGATGTAAGTGAAGCTCGACTTAAAATACTAATAGCTAACAATATATTTAAAATGAAATAAATAACTAAACAAAAATATTCTTGTAAGTTATACAACAGCTTTAAAAACGCAAGTTTATGAAGTGCTTTCACAGACAAAGCAAACAGAGTGGTTAACAGTGAAACACAGAATGGCATACATATCAGTAAGGGGTGCGAAAGCAATAAGACAGGCAAAATTGCCAAAAGAGCTGTACTAATAAAGGTAAAAACACGAAGAAAAGACTAAATCACACCAGCAACGGAAAACAGTAGAAAGACAAAAGAAAGTAGAAAGACAAAACAACATAAGAAAACACGTAAATGCTACATGAATCAATAAATAAAACCAGTTTGATGTTTAGAAGAAAAACACGTGATTTAAGTTAAAAGCAAGTCTATAAAACTGACTTTTAAGAAAGGATTTTTAAAAAATCACTGGTTCTACCCTATGTCCTCAGGTAGGTCTTTCCAAAGCCGACAAGCCCTGACAGCAAAAGCACAGTCAACTTTAGATTTGAGCCATGACTTTGAAAGACCAGAAGGGCTCCATTTGAGGACCAGGTGGCGTGTAGGCGCATATGGTTTTCGCATATCTATCATGTAACCCGGGGCAAGACCCATATGAGCTCTAAAAGTGATCAGAAAAATCTTAAAATCGATTCTAAAACGGACAGGGAGCCAGTGGGAGAAGCGAGGATAGGGGTGATGTGATGTCGTCTGTTAAAAGCAGTAAGAAGCCTCGCTGCTGCACTCTGGACTAGTTAGAGGCGGAAAAGAGATATTTGTGTGATGCCAGAAAGTTTGAGTCGCAGTAGTCCGGACATGAAAGATTAGTGCATGAATAACATTTTCCAGAAAGGAATGTGACAGTATGGGTTCGATTTTTGAAATGGTTCTTAGATGCATTAAACAAGAGTGGGCAACTTTTTTGACATGTGGTTCCAAAGATAGATCTGAATTAAATAGAACTCCAAAGTTCCTGGCAGTGCACCAACAAAACGTGTAATATGTTCGAGTGCACATGCAGATTTAGTGCTCTGTGTTTGGGATCTTAGTCAGTTAGGCCCATAGAGTCACTGAGCTGTAGAGAAATTTGGGCCATCCAACTTTTAATATCATTAAGACTGTTAAAAACAGCAGCTAGGCTTATTTAGTCACAGGATCTCAGTGCAAAGTATATCTGTGGGTCGTCTGCATAATGAATGATGTCACTAAGTAGGAGTACATAAATAGAGAACAAAATTGGACCTAAAATCGAACCGTGTCGTCGTATGTATGGAGATGCCAGGTATCGACAACAACTGTGATTAGTCGCTGAGATTTGAGAAAACAGGTTTGTCTTTTCTCAAAACGTAGTAATAAAACAATACGTAGTAAGAGAGACCTGATGTAGCTGCGGTTCTTTCATTCATTCATGCAGGATGCGACCTGATCATGTGTGACACATCCGTCTCGTTTAGATCTGACTTTGAACCATAAAATAAACAAACATTCACTGAGGGAACATAACCATGATACAAGCATGTTGTCATCATGTGATTCCATACAAAACAAACGGCAAGATTTAAAAGTCTGTTGAATACTGTCGAGTTGCAGAAATATTGGGAGGAAGTCTTCTTGTGTTCAGGTTTCTGTAATTCCTTCATTATAAACATGAGTAAGAATAACTAATATTTACAAATACTGTGAGCTCCTGTTCCACTGTAAACCAGCTGCTGTCACTTAAATCCCATCCAGCACCTCTTTTATTTTAAACTTAAGTAACAGGACAGGATGCATTTCTGTGGTTTTGATGTCCAATACATTTCTATTCATCCAATAAAAATGTTTGAATTTTGTGAATCTTTAAGAGTTAATGAATATAATGATAATTTAGAGCACCTTTAAAAACAGAGTTGACAAGGTTCTTTGACAGACAAAGCAAAAGCTAGAGACTACTCTGTAACAGAATAAACACTCAGCAACTAAGACAAGCAAAAGGAAATCTAGACTAAAAACAAGTTAAGGGGGAAAGGTAAAGTGCAACACAAAAGCTCTTCAGATTAAGTTTTTAAAAAACACTTAGTTTCTTGCAGTCAGGTGGTTATCAAAATATTTGTTAGTGTTTAAATGTCACAGCTCGGTTTTCAGTGGCATCTAAGACTCAAATGTTGTTTTTGCCTTCAGATGTTGTTAGTTTGTTCTTCTGATCAACCATTAAAACCTGTCACAAACTGAAACTGAACTATTAAAACCTGTCACAAACTAAGATGTACATTTTTATGATTGAGATATGAGTTCTATCATATCTTGGTGGTGACTGTTGTCATGGTGACTGTGTTCAGGAGTTGGTGTCTGATGAGGAAGTGGATGCAGGATTCAGAGGCCTCTTCGCGAAACTCGCCGGAGACGTAAGTTTTCATGAAAACATGTCAGATGGACACGAGTCAGTCACCTCTTACATCACACGAGGCCATGGCGGCAGCCAGGTGTACGCTGACCCGCAGGTGCAGGTGTGACGTGACCTGTTGTGTTTCAGGACATGGAGATCTCTGCCGTGGAGCTCAGGACCATCATGAACAAGATCGTCGCCAAAAGTAAGTGAAACTGAAGTTGTGGCACGCTTCCTCTGTTCAGCTGGAGCTTAAACTTCCTGTTTCTTCTTCACAGGAACTGACATCAAAACTGACGGCTTCAGCTTGGAGACCTGCAGGGTCATGGTCAGCCTGATGGACGTATCCTTGACAATACAAATGTTTATCTTAGGTCACGTTTACATGGGAGCAGCCCTACCAAAAACAGAAGTCTTTCCTTTGTGTCTTCAAAATATGTCCATGTTTACACAAACAACTGAAAGCGCTGTAGTATACATGCCAGACCAGTAGTTGGCAGTGTAAGTTTGCAATGACATATTGTTGGAGCTTCCAAAGTTGTTCACTTCCTGTTGCTGCTAAGCCCTTAGCAGCCACAAATTAAAGAACTTTAGCCCTAGACTGACTTCTAAGATTTTGCAACGAACACTTAAATTGATCCCAACCGACAGTCTTCAACTCGACCTTCTTTTGGTGCACTATGGAGTGTTTAATCAGAGTTGGTTGTGGCTAGAGCAGAATGCATTGACTTGCGCTAGCATTAGCATTAGTGTCATCACCGCGTTCACAGGCACTCTGCTTGCCAGCTGGAAAGAAGGTTGTGGTTTCAAAAGATTACACTCTGAAACCTGGTTTCAGTCATTTGCAGCCTCAGGGGTGTCAGCACACCATTGTCATGTAAGAGGAAGGCTGAACCGCAACAAACGTGTTTTGTTTATTCAGAATCTTCAAAACTTAGTCGGCTTATTTAAGAGATAAGATTCACTGTGCAGGATTTACAGTAGGAAGTAGGAACGAGTGCAAATATGTAAAAAGATCCTTAACACCCAGCAGGACAGCGGCAACGGGAAACTTGGCCTCGGAGAGTTCGCCACTCTGTGGAAGAAGGTGCAGAGATATCTGGTAAGAACTATGTGACCTTTGACCTCTAGATCCAAATATCTGAGTTCAGCCGAGGAGTTTCACAGCAGCAGCTGTCTGTTTTCATGTGTCTCTAGTCGATCTATAAGAAGAATGACACTGATAATTCGGGGACGATGAGCACTCCAGAGATGAGAGTCGCCTTCAAAGATGCAGGTCAGGTCACTTTTGATCTCTTCTTCTACTGTTTGTGCAGGAAACTCTCTCTGACTTTGTATGAATGTGCAACTGCTTACTGTGAGGAATAGTATGTCTTATCTTCATTCAGATGAAAAATTCATCCTCTGAACCCCAAACAAACAGTGTTTCAGCATCAAAAAGTTTAATATCCGAGTGGCTCTCCAGGAGAATCTGAGCGTCTTTATAAACCAGGTGTGATGAAAAAAAGTAGTGAATTACAATACTTCAAATAAAGTTCTCTTAAGTAAAATTAAAATTACAGATTTTAAAAACTACTTTAAAAAAGTACACAAAAAATACTCAATTACAGTAATGCAAGTAAATGTAATTCATTACTTTCCACCTTTACCTTAACCGACCCAAACTGGCCGAAGCAATCTGCACATGATCAATAGTCCCTGCGGCGTCCTCGACCCAGAACTCCAACAGCGTAAATTTGTAGCAGAAAACCAGTAAGAACCCAAAAAGCTCATAAGCACAAGGGGAAGTGTGCACTGAATTTGTACCAAAAATAGAGCGTAAATATGAAGTGTACAGCGTCGTAAACTTGTTGTTGTTTCTGCTGCTCGACATGGATTTTGCTTGCCGCTTGCTAACTAATTTGTAGCTTGTAGGCTAACTGGAAGAAGGTCCAATAGCAACCAGCTAACTGGGAAATATGGCCACCTACCGTACCGGATGCCAACAATAAATCGATTCTTCCTCGGCACATGTATACTGGGACAAGGACAGTACTCCAATTAAATGGCCTAATCGAGCTTTAAACGTAGTGCGGCTTCACTGTGCATGTAAACGTACTGACAGAATGACATCGACGTGTTCGTGTGTGTGTGTTCACATTTCACTGAGTTTAGACTCGGACAGGAAGCTTCAGCTCATTCTAATGCTCCCCCGAGAACTTCCATGAGTTCAGAAAAAGTGTGTTATAACACTGAAAACTGTAAATGCTTATCTGTCCTAAATGTTTCTCTCCATCCACTGAGATGAAACTGCTTCCAGAGAATCACTTCAGCATGTTTGTAAGTGAGCTCGAGGACTGATGAGTCACGGTGATTCCTGGCTGACTCGCTGCAGAGTCTTGCCTGTTTTTAAAGGAAAACTTGAGTGACTGAACTCCCTCCACCCACGTGAGGATTTCTGTTTGTTTTACAGTGTGAAGAAGAATCTCCACTCTGATCTTTCAGAACAAAACATTTTTCCCCGACAGGAGACTTTCTTCTTCTTTTGCTCACTAACACCTTTTTTCTTTGTGTCTCTCTCCTGTAATGTTTTCAGTGCTTCTCCTCTGCATGAATTATTAATGATGTTTGTGTGTTTCTCTCTTCTGCTGCCGTCTGGACTCTCAACACTTTACTGTCAGTAGACTGATGGCGATGGTTCGTTACACCCCCCTGCAGGTTCGTCAGCAGCGTTAGCAGTGTTCGTTAGCAGCGTTAGCAGTGTTAGAAGTTGTCACTCAACGGGCACATTCTAGTTTTGCTCATTATATTTATGAGTTGCAGCTTCAACAAAAACATGTTAGTCATTAGTTTTAGGCCTTCTGTCCCAGCATGCTCCTGTTTAATCAGATATCACATTTAAGAAATCTTGCAGTTGTTAATGAGAACTCAGAGTGTTCATCAGTGTTCGTGTCAGCGTAATGATGATTGTGTTGTTTCCTCCTGTCGTCCTCCAGGTTTCACGCTCAACAACACCATCTACCAGCTGCTGGTAGCTCGATACTCCGACCCCGACATGACCATCGACTTCGACAACTTTGTGGGCTGTCTGATGAGGCTGGAGATGATGTTCAGTGAGTCATTCTGATGGCTAACGCAGAAAAAAACAATATATAAAAACGTAGTACTAACAAACTTTGATGGAGATGTTACCTTCAGCTCCACAGGTGCATTTCAGTATGAAACATCCAGTCACAGAGCCGAAATAAATGTACGAATTCTTGGCGTGTTATGTTCTTTCGTGGAACAGTGGAGTCACGCCCTCTCAGTTATTACTTAGAAACTGAGACAGTAAATTTTCTTTCACCTGTTTCTGTCTTTAAAGAGAAAAATACAACAGTGCACCTTTTAACTCGTGCTTCTCTCTTTCATGCTACCAGGATGAACTTAACTGCCTTGTTATAATGTGACGTAATGCCTGATTCTGCTGTTTAAAACCAGGAGGAAAGCTTGGATTTAATTTTTTAAACTTTTGGGATTCAAAGCTGTTTCATTGAACGGATTTCCTGACGTCTAAATACAGCAACTGAAGGACAAACAGGCAAAGGCAGAGTTTCCTCTCTGCAGATCCCAACACCAGCTTACTCTTCTAGTGGGTCATGATGATCTTAAATGCTAATATGACCTGGCCTTACAGGCATTTACGAAGTTAGTAATGTTTGCTAATTAACTTGATAAGCTGACGTGACGAAGCTTAAGAATGTGTCAGAAACTAACATTCAGTCCATTTTCCTCCTCAGGAATCTTTAAGAAGGTCGATGCTCATGACAGCGGCTCCATTGAGCTCGACTTCAATCAGGTGAGAACAAACAAGTGCACCAGGATCTGTTTGATATATTCATGCAGTCAGAATCTGTCTGAAGAAGCAGGACTTGGTTCAGCAATGACAGGTGATGACATCATAGTTGACTTGGATCTTTCTTTTTTTCCTGCAGTGGTTAAACTTCAGCATGATCTGAGCCGTCGCTCTGTGTTCACCCAGAGCTTCAGTGTTACTGCAGGACGCCGTACTCCTGTTTACAGCTTCTTCTACTGTCACGCCTAATGTTTTATATGTATTTTACACAATACCAGACTGACAGAAATCATGTAAAGTCAATAAATTTATCATAAACCCCCTAAAAAGCATATAGCATGCTCTGTGAGTCTCTCATCATTCATTTTTTAAGGATGGTTTCAGTAAACACATAGAGACAACACGCATTTAGCATAGCTCAGCGCAAAGATTGGAAGCCGAGAGAAACTGTTAGCTTCATCAATGACTACCAAAGACAAAAAAGGTCAGAAAACTTGCCATTTTGCTCATATTTGTCGCATAATAACTAACCACTGACATCTCAGCAGAATTACCGGCTGTGCTATTATAAACAATGGAAGCAAGTTATGCCAAATTAAACCAGCCAGTTAATGCAAATCTTATCTCATTATGTCAGTTTTATCCTGACTGCTCCAGATCAATTAATTTCATTAATATCAAACCACAGATGTCGACTGCTAACAAGCTAGCATGTGTTAGCCACTGAATTAATGTGATCTAAACATGTTAGCTTGCTACCAAACAACAGAATGGAGCTGTCCAACATTATTTGGATCTTTTTGAGTCAGACGTTTTAGATGGATATCAGTTTCATCTTTACATGTGTGGTATAGAGGTCCTGCAAACGATTAGCCTAGCTTAGCATAAGGCTGGAAACAAGCAGAAGCCTTTCGCCAGCTCCACCAAACATATAAACTCACCATCAGCTTCATAACAACATTATACCAGCTGTTAAGAGCTCTTGTCAGCTGATTGTTACTAGCTGATGCTAATAAAAACAGCTAATATTTGTAATGCTGGTAGCTGTTTTTTGAAGCAGTGGATTAGCAAAGCTTAGCACATGACTGGAAGCAGTGGAAAACGATTGACTTGATTTGATTCATAAAGTGAATCATAGAATCAAAGTGAAGGTGTAACTGAGGTTTTCACTGAAGAAATGTGGTCCCACAACAAAATATATAACCTTAAATTTGGAATGCAGTTTGGTTTAACCGTAACTGTGTTAATAATTTACATAAATTGAGCCAATCCTCCATCTGAATATGAGTTTAGTAGACGGCATAAAGTATCTTGACTCCTAATTGCATAGTTCTCCAAATATAGAGCACAGTCCTGCTTCACCACAGCAATGTAATTAATTCACAATGAAATCACATGAAACTAAAACAGATAAAAGTGTCTTAAGGATAGAAAAAAGTAGCAGATATCTGAAATACCTGTTTTTTAAATTTAATGCAAGAGACTGGAAGACAAGCCCAATTTCTTTTTTTCCATCTAAATTGATGCACTGCAGCCACATGTTCATAATGTCTGATACAGGTCTGTTGTAGTGTTTCTTTTTTGTTGTTTCAGTTGAGTGTCGTATAGTGATGTTTATTTATTTTGTTTCTATGTTAAACAGTGTACATCTTGGGACGCAATACAATTTTCAGAAGCCATTCTGACAATGAAGTATAAATCAAATCAAATCAAATCAAATCAAATTTAACAACCTCTAATGTTTGTCAGCAGCAACACAAATATTTGCCTGACTGTCCAGAGAGTGTGGGCTCCTTCAAAGCTGCAAAGAAATGCAGTATTCTTAAGATTAAAGTTTTTTTTTTTTTTTTTACAGTGATGTTACATTTACTGCCAATGAAATAACAGCAGGTGCTTTCACCCAAAAATGGGCGTGTCTTGACGCGAGGACAAAGTACCACGTGTTGACGTCAAGACGCTGGTGCTGTTATACAGGTCTGTCCAAACAAACTGAAAGGCAGGCTCCTTCCAACAAAACTAGTGAAGAAAAATCTCAAAAGTGAAAAGCTATGGCTGATGTTTTGACATATTTTTCTCTGATTAAACAAACATCCCAACAGTCAGTGTTTGGTCTCTTTAACACCCCGATGCTTTGTTGAAGATGTGGCCCCGCCCCTCCCATCGGGCGGGGCTCCATATTGCAGCTCAGCATCCACAGCAGCATCCACAGTACCACAGAGTACCACAGATCTTACAGTACCACAGAGTACCACAGTGCTCACAGTAGTACTGCAGCTGCTCACAGTACCACCTTCCTGCGCGTACTGCGCCGCAGCTGTGACCGCATCCGGAGGCTCGGAGGACGGACTCGGCCGGTGAGTGTTTGCGCTGGTTCGTCTGCTGGGAGCTGCTGTCTGAACGGCTCGGAGATGATGTTTGTGGATTATCATGAGTCTGCAGAAACCGTCGAGTCTGATTTCAGAGATTTTAGATTGATTCAGCAGAAACATCCTGTTCGTCAGCCAGTCAGACGAATCGAAGAACGAGTCATCACAAAATTAGGTCTTAATGATCTTTAAATTGGCTATTTAAAGCCTAATCGGTTTCTCTGTCAAGTATAGAAACATGTTTGTTTATGAGAGAAAATAGGCTACAGAAACCATCTGTGAATGAATATTAAATATACAGCCGAGAATAAACAAAGGAGAGACATTCAACAACAAAACAAAGTATGAATAAAAACCTCAAGAGGAAAGAAACAAAGGAGACGGTGACACTGAAAGTTTCCTGACATGGCTCCATTTCCTCGCAGTGTTTTAGTTATCATATGGTCGAATGTGAAAGCTGTGGGCAGACCTGCTCTGTTAAACTAAATACTCTGTTTTTACTGGAAACTATGATATCTGTCAACCTTCAATAATGTCAAAGTGAACAAGTCTTTGCCGAAAAATATTAGAGAAAAGACTTGTGTTTCATTATTTAAGTTTTGTCATCTAATATTTTGAGTATTTTTTGGTAAATTTTCTTAGTGAAATGAAAAACTCTGGTTTCTGTCCTCCAGTGTGTCTGCAGCTGCCAGCAAAAATAATCAGTGATGAATTATTCAAGTCTTTGAGCAAAACTTCCTAAACGTTTCTGTTGCAGATTCTCAAGTTTTCTTTGACACTAAACTCAGTTTGTTTTTCACTTATGTGTTCAGTTCAGCTTCAGGGGAAAATTACAGACATTTATCCTGACATTTCATTCACTGTTGGATCAATAACTGTTAAAGAAAACAATTGGCAGATGTATTTTTGCAGAAAATAATTGCTGCAGATTTGTCTCAGGGTTCCTGTTGAGCTGCAGGATGGAGGATGGGCAGCTGATACAGGCCATGCTTTTCATATAAATGTGTGATTAATCAGATTATTTAGAGTAAATAAATGTTGTGTCGGCAGCAAACAGCTGAACTTGTGTCAGTGACGTTCTGCTGGTTCTCACAGTCAGGCAGTCTCTGCTCACATCTCGCTCTGGTACCAGTCTGGTATTTTGGTGAAGCTCCAGCTCTCAGAGTGATGAGTCAGCTCGTGAGCTCTCTGTAAACTGCTGCACAGACACGCTCGAATCCATTGATCAGTACATTGTTTCCTCTCTTGATCAGTTCCATGTCTGTGAAAATGTGAAAATGAATCTTAAGTTTCCTTTAAAAAAGTGGTTTCTAAAACATGAAGTTCTTGTAGAGAAATCCTCAGTTTAAACTCACATATTAGTGGATGCACTGTACTTGTACTTTACTTAAGTATTTCCACTTCTACCTATTGTTCAGGGTGAAATGTTGCACTTCTAACTTTTTAAAACATATGATCAGCGTGTAAAATTTGATGATATGACTGTTAGAGATTAAACTGACAAAATGACATGCAGTCGCAGAAACAAGCTCCGGCAGTAAAGTTATCGCCTCAATATTCAGACATTAATAAGAGTAAATTCAGTAACAGTCGTATAACAACGACAGTAACTTTTCTGCATTATTAACTGCTGTTCCACTTTTTTACATGTCACCTGCACATAATCAAAAGACTCTTTGTTACATTGCGATTCATTTGCTGTGTTCAAACTGAACGCTGGGCCATTCTCTCATTTGGTTTCTTTGATAGAAAGCTGATGCCAGCGGACAAAGCTTTTTGCTTGAAAAATGTCTGGAACAATCATTTTATTAAATGGCTGTTTGTTTGGACTTAATATTGTTTATATGTGACTGAAATCCCCCAGTTATGGTAGAAAAAAAAATGACCCAGTGAAGAACGAGCTGGGACTTCAAACTGATTTAGTGACATGTTGTTGTGGTTCTGATTGGTCACCAGGACTCGATGAACTAAAAAGACTACTGTTTCCAGTCAAGTTCCAGCAAGCTCATTGAACGGAGATCAGGTATACACACGTGCATGTTTATTACTGTCTGTAACCTAATCTTCTGTCTGTAACCTAATCTTCTGTCTG
>JAQLOL010000019.1:292205-304229 GCA_029783665.1 Naso thynnoides
TTTCATAAGACACGTCTATCTTCCAAACATTCTAACACAAAAACGTTATTTTTCAGACACACAAATCAGGAGAAAATTAACTTTGTTCGAGACCCGTCTCTGCCTCAGCAACACACTCTCATGAGATCTGGGCACTGGTGCTTCCTGCCTCACTTCATAACAGACATAAACAGACATTCAAATGTTCTCATAGGAGAAACCATGAATTAAAATTTAAAACTTACATCAAAAAAATATCATGCAACGCAAAATCCATCTACTTTAATCCATTCACACGCCATTATAACACTTCCAATAGAGGCGGAGGGATGATGGTTCCCTAACTGTCTCCATGGGAGATGTGACTCCGCCCACCTAGGAGAGGGGGAAGTGCATATACCAGTTGACACCACTGACACTGTGTACAGTGAAAGATCTTGTGTTAATATTGACTATCTTTGCTGTTGTGTTTGTCTCCTCTGTTCCGTCCCCTTACAGATTCCTGAGGAGGTGAGTCAGTCTGCTGTGGATCACATTCAGCTCATCTTTCACATCACACTGTTTAACATTCATCTGTCCGGCAGTACCGCAGCTGTCCCAGTGTCCACATGAAAAAGGACTTCTTCCTGCGCCACTCCTCCTGCGCTCGCTCAGACTCCTTCATCAACCTGCGAGAGGTGAGTGCCAGACTCCGCCTCCCGCCAGGTGAGTACCTCATCGTCCCGTCGACCTTCGAACCCTCCAAAGAGGCCGACTTTGTCCTGAGGGTGTTCACGGAGAAGCAGTCTGACAGCGGGTGAGTCTGTGAGCCCACACAGGTTTTTTATTCCCATTATTTGTTTGTTTGTTCAGTCGAGTGTGACATCATAAATAACTGTGTGTGAATCTCTGCAGCGAGATGGACGACGATGTGGCAGCAGACTTTGAAGAAGAGGTAAAACATTCTGTGTGGTCACATATTAAAGGAACATTTGCGCTTTTTCATTTAATTAAGTCATCAGCTCCTTCACTTCCTTCCTTCCTAAATAATCTGAACGTCCTCTGAATGTCCCACTAACGGGATTTAACAGATGTTCATCATCTACGACGAGAGTCGACTTCTTTCTGCTTTTTTGCCATCAGTTTTCACAAAGCCTTTAGCTTCTTTTTCTAGTTGGTTCATGTATATTTCTGACAGTTTCTCATCTGATCTCTGTTTGCTGCTGACCTTTGACCTCAGGAGCTTCCTGTTGTTCTTCTCTACAGGAGGAAATCACAGAGAGCGACGTGGATGACTCCTTCAGGTCCATGTTCGCTCAGCTGTCCGGAGACGTGAGTGAATCTGTTTCTTTGTGTAGGAAAAATCTTTTAACAGGACCTTTTCAGAGCTGCAGGTCGGATGTTCATTCAAACTGTGAAAGCAACAACATTCCAAATCTTTTCTGTCATCAGGACATGGAGGTGTCAGTACGAGAGCTCAGGACCATCCTCAACCGAGTCGTGTCCAAACGTAAGATTTACTTTTGGGGGATTTTTTTTTTTTTTTTCTGAAACAAAGAAATAGAAATTGTAAACATCTTCAACACATGTGACATGAATCGTTATAAATAAAGACGCCCTGAACACATATTTCCATCTTATCTGACTGGCATGTGCCGACGTATATCTGAGTGAAACAGCTTCAAACAGGATGTAGAGGTGGGACGTGACTTAGGGAGGAATTTTACAGGCAAACACACGCAGCTTCACCATCCTTTTGCTTGGGAAGCTAACTGGCTAGCTAACTCTCTACCATTCCGGTAACGTTGCTTCCAACATTACAATGTAACTCCCAATCTGTCACTTTCTAAAGCTGTCTGTCTTTCTGTCTATCTAAATCTGTCTCTGTCTCAGGCACAGTGCCAGGATTTTTTCTCTGCCGGTGCTAAGGAGGGTCTAGACCAATACATGGGGGTACTAAGAAAATAGTTTCATGACTTCGGATTTACTTTATAAAGAAGTTTTCATAATTATTCATATTTTTTATTTTTCTTAAGTGATGGTATGCAAAACAAAAAGCACAATCCTTTACAACAGAATATTCTGGCCGTTTGTAATCCTCATACCACTCACTCACTTCCTGCTGTCCAACTTTTGTGGTTGGGTCTGGATTCTCATTTCTCTTTCTTCTTGGTCAGAAAATGCTCCATGCATCATGCAGGAAGTGGGCCAAGCTGATATTTGCGACAATGAGTGGTGAATTTAAGTGCTCCCCGGAAATCCAAAATTTGAATTTTAAAAATTAGGAAGATGTTCGACTTTGATGTTCCTGAGCTTTTAAGACTTAATGTGGAAACAACATGGTCCAATGCTAAAACGATGATTGTTTCGAACTTTTTATTTTTATGTTTAGAATGTGTAAACGACACAATGGCTGTTTGTTGCTTTACAGTCAGGAATATTTTTTCCCTGTTCATTCGGAATGACGCCTGAAGGGGCTGAACCGGGGCTAACCAGATTTGTGACGAGGCTATAGCGCCCCCTAGCCCCAGTGTTGTGCCCTGACAGCTCTGTCTGAATCTATCTGTGCCGCTCTCTCTGATGAATTTGAGCTCTGAGCCGCCTGAAATATAAAATATGATTGACAGGTAGATGTCATGATGTGATTGGTTGAAAACTGATTGGTTCTCCTCTATGCAATCATGTGACAGAATTTGTTTAACATGGATAAAATATGATAGACTTTAATATAAGAATGCAAAAAAAAAAAAAAAAAAATTTTTTAGAATTCCATTATCTTACATTGTTAAATAGGTGCACACTATGACAAAGATATGAATGATCTATCAGTGAGATCACAGTATACCGGTCATCAGTATTCATCACAGTGTCATCATTTATAAGCACCTGGTTGCATGGAAGTTATCACTTTCTTATGAAGTGTTGCTGTTCACATCATCACATCATCAGTTACGTTCAGCCGTCCGTCTCTTTTTAATGGAGTTGAGTTGAAATGACTCCTGATTTGTGGGGAAGCATAAAACATGAAACTCATCCTGAAAAGATTTTTGTTCACCATCTCAATAGATTTATGATGCTTAATCTGTGAACAAACATGGGAACAAGTGTTTTCTCAGTGTGGATTGTTAGCAGCAGGTGCTAACGTAGGCTAAATCCAGCATAATTTGTCTGTCAGCTAAAAGGAAAAACTTCAGTTTTCAGGACAAGAGCAGACAGTTCTGCTACACAAATCAACAGGTCAATATGTTGACTCTTTCAAGTAACAGCACTTCTTCTTCTGTGGTTGTTTACAGACAGAGACCTGCAGACTGATGGTTTCAGTATGGAGTCCTGCAGATCCATGGTCAGCCTCATGGACGTATCCTCACCCTGCTGCTCTCTGCAGTTCAGTTTTGCTGGATTTCCACAGGAAGTCTCTCTGACAGGAAACAGAGCAAACCAAAAGTGGGCAGAAATGGGGCCCATTTCACAAAGCATGTTTAGTGAAAACTCTGAGTCTATTAACCCTGAAATGTGGAAAACTCAAGGTTTTCCATTTCATAAAGGAGGGTAAGTCAAACCTGAGAGAGAGGAGCAACTCCAGCCCATTTCACAAAGAGAGGTTACTTAACCACTGGGTCAGTTGCTATGGCAACAGACTCTGTCAACCTCTTCAACAAACCTCAATTTTCTCTTTTTCTCCTCCCTCTTTCAGCGCCTAAACGCTGCTTCATTTCCTCATTCATTCATTCAGTCCATAAATCACGCGCATTTTAGCCGAGTTTTACCAACTGTTTGACAAAAAATCCTGGTTAGTTTAAATAGTCTGGTAGTAAAACTATATAAAACGCACCTTTGTGTTGAACATGCCATGGCCTTTTGTCAAGGATTTTATGGATGAAGAAGCTGCATTACTGCGCAGGGATTAACACAACATCAGGAGAGGGTTTATCCACTGATTGATATCCACTGATTGATTTTTATTTTGTTAATAAACATGATTAAAATGAGGTTCCACTCTGAGCCTGTCACACCAGAGCCTTACCTGTTTAAACTCTGTTCATATATTTAATTTGAACTGCTACCAAGTCCACTCCTCACCCGGAGGATATCCTACATGAAAATGGATTTAAGGTTTAATATGATTCAGTTTTCACCTGTAATATTCGCCCATAAAATTTGATTAGATATTAAATAGACTACATTCAAACTTATGCATTCACTCAAACAATGGTTTTCTCCCACGCCAATTCTCCCTCCTCTGCACTGCAGTTGCGTTACTTTTTTATCCCTGAAAATATGTTTGTGAAACAGGCCCACGGTCAGTATTCAGGATTTATTGTTAATGATCATAAGTTCTGGGTTGTATCTGATCCAGAAGCTCTGGATCTTTTTTTTGGTAGAATAAACTTTATAAACTTCATGTGAGCCGTAACTGCTGCTTTAACAAACTGTTAAGAAAAATTTGCTTCAAACAAACTCGTTCTGCTCCTCAGCCTGCTTGACTTCTTCACTTGTTGAAAGAGCGTCAACCTTGACTTGAGCTCAGAAAGATGGCAGCGCCCGACTCGGTCTGGTTGAATTTCAGATTCTCTGGAACAAGATCAGGAAGTGGCTGGTGAGTCTGATCCTACATCTGATTGAAGTTCTGTAGTTTGATCCTGCACAGAGATCAGAAGCTGAGATGGTGACACCACACGAGTCCAGTAGAGACATTTAAACTAAGAAACGCTTTGATGAAGCAAACAGCTAATCCTTCTTCGCTGAGTCGATGGTTTTTCCTTGTTTGAACTCTTTGACTGCAGGTATTTAAGTGTTCTGATTGTCCACTGAACCTTTGAAACTGTCACGAGTCTGAATGTTGAGTCTAGTTTCACCTTGCAGGGGATCTTCAGGGAGTTTGATCTGGATAAATCTGGATGTATGAGCTCGTATGAGATGCGTCTGGCCTTGGAGAATGGCGGTAAATCATGTTGATCCTGATGTCACAGCATTAATGATCCCGCTCAGTGTGACTGAACGAAGCTGTGATGTCTGTCGTCTCCAGGCTTCAAACTAAACAACAAGCTGTATCAGATGCTGGTCGCTCGATACGCCGAAAACGAGGTCATCGACTTCGACAACTTCACCTGCTGTCTGGTCAAACTGGAGGCCATGTTCAGTACGTACAGCTGTGACGCGTGTTGCTCTACTGTGAAGCTAACGCAGCGTTCATGTCCTGTTGTTCTATGTGTAAAGAAAAATTGAGATGTTTCTCCTCTCGCTGTGTTCCTCTCAGAAGCCTTCCGGGAGCTGGACCGAGACGGGACAGGAAGTGCAGAGTTGAACATCGCTGAGGTATGAAGCATAAAACAAAGCCTTTACGTCAGCCGGCGGGGCGAGACCCAACCCAGAGCGAAACTGCAGCTCATAAAGCTAAATGAGTGTGAACAGTTAACGAGCTCTGATTCACAGCTACGTGTAATGTGACAGTTGAAGTAATTATTGTTTGTAGGTTCTTCAGTAATGGTTTTTACTGAAATACTTCTTCAATACCATAGCAATACTTTGTTACAAGTTAGATCATGCATTAAGAACTTTACTGAAGAAATGCTACAAAAGCTTAGGTTTATTTGTCAGTGACAACACACACACACACACACACACACACACACACACACACACTCTCACATACACAAATCAGCAAAGTTAAAATAGCAGAAACAGCACCAACTCGTGTCCCTGCCTTTCTACTTTACGACAATTAGGTAAAATATCATTGTTATCAAAACTACAAAAGAACATGAGAAAAGTTACATTTGTTACAGTTACAATATTTACATCATATTACGTTCATTTGGTATGTGTGTTAGTGTGTGTGCATGTGTGTGTGTTCTCTAATTCAGGACAGAATATAATTATGTGTATAATATTTGTAGGTGTGTGTGTGTGTGTGTGCATGCATACACAAAGAGGAGTGGTCAGTGATGGCAGGTTTGGTTTTCATTAAACGTTTTCAGATCCGTTTGTGTTTGTGTTTCCGTTGGCAGAGTAATTTAAAGTACTAAAAGTCAAAGTACTCGTCATATTTTATCATTGAATTAAATGTGATGATGCATTCATGTGTTCATCACTTTAATGTTTTCATGGGAAGATCATTGAAATGATTCAATGATCTTCCCATGAAAATAACAGGTGAAAGTGTTTAAAGTTTAGATGGCGTCTGAATGTGTTCTTTCTCCTCCTCCTCCTCAGTGGCTTTGTGTGACCATGTGTGGCTGAAGAAGAGGAAGAAGAATCTGAACTTCAGTCAAAGTGCCTCCAACAGGAAATAACCAACCCGACTGTTCCACTGCAGCTGTACCACACTGGCTGCACAGTACTGCTGCAGTACTGCAGTACTGTGCAGCTCTGTACTGACACTATCAAAGTCTTCCAGCATCAGTTTGGAGGATCACTGCTGCCAGAAATTCACTGCACAACCGCATTAATGAAACTAACTTCAAGATAAAAATGACTTTGTAAAAATAAATTAACTTTTGTTTTTAACTGTTGGCAGTTATTCGATGTTTTCCCTGAGCTGATGTTTAAAGGACAGCCTAAAAATCAAACGCCATATCGAGTAAAACACGAGTCCTTAAATAATCCGTCTGAGTCACAGTAAAAACCTCCGTATGATGCCGAGTCACATGCTAAGACAGACTGAGCAGAGAAACACCTTCAAAAACTAAGAAATATTAGAAATTAATTACAGCGTGAATGACTAATACTGACCTTTAATGTGAAAAGGTGAAGCAGGAAGTGCTAGCTTTAATTAGCATTAAGCTAAAGCAGTTTTCCTGTAAACAAAGTTTGTTTACATTTAGTTTCTTTCTTAAAGCTGACTAAACTCTGTCAGGCATGTTCAATGTTTAAATGCTGCTTTGTTACCGTCCGTGGTCATGGCTGTCTTCTTCTTCACTGTCTTTGTGGGAAGTTTAGCACATTTGTGCCACCAACTGTTGAGCAGACGAACAGCATGAACCTGGCAGCAGGAATGTGAGTGCAGGTCAAAGATGAAGCGTCGTGTGTTTGAGTCTCTGTTTGTGGCAGCAGTGAGCTTCCATACACTGAACCGGAGATGACAGCAGTGTGACACCTGCAGTGGAAACACTACAGTACTACAAACTCACAGTACCACATCAATACTACAGTACTACACACTCACAGCACCATATCAATACTACACTACTACATACTCACAGTACCACATTATTACTACACTGCTACACACTCTCAGTACCACATCATTACTACAGTACTACACACTCACAGTACCACATCATTACTACACTACTACACACTCACAGTACCACATCTTTACTACACTGCTACATACTCACAGCACCACATTATTATTACACACTCACAGTACCATATCATTACTACACACTCATAGTACCACATCATTACTACTCTACTACATACTCACAGTACCACATTATTACTACACACTCACAGTACCATATCATTACTACACACTCATAGTACCCCATCATTACTACTCTACTACATACTCACAGTACCACATTATTACTACACACTCACAGTACCACATCATTACTACAGTACTACACACTCACAGTACCACATCATTACCACACATTCACAGTACTGCATTATTACTCAGTACTACTACATACTCACAGTATCACGTCGTTACTACAGTACTACGCACTCACAGTACCACATCATTACTACTCACTCACAGTACCACATCATTACTACAGTACTACGCACTCACAGTACCACATCATTACTACACACTCACAGTACTGCATTATTACCACAGAACTACATCGCAGCATTTTAGAGCGAAATCCAGATGCACTGAAATCTCTCCTGCTGACTTTACTTATGCACTGACTGCCTTCATCCCGCTGCAGATAGATGGCGCTACAACTCAAACAGAATGACCTCTGCATTTATGAATCCCTTTGTTATTGAGACTGAGCTGCTGCCTGTCGCCTCCATCACTCCTCCACCTCAGTCCACTGGCTGCGAACTGAAGGAGCATTGCAGTCTGTGAGTCAGAGCTCAGGGTTCACTTGTCCCTGAGGCTGAAAGACAGCGGGGGCCTCACAGGTGGAGGCGTTCAGGTTCAGCTCAGTCAAACAAACACTGATGTAGCAGATGCTCATGGAAACATCAGCTTCATGATTTTACTGATTAAAGGAAACAGAACAACCGAGTGTGTCTCAGCGTTTCTCTGTGCCTGCATCATGTGACTCCTGCTGACTCACCTGTTCACACTGATCACTCCGGGGAAGTTTGCTCATAGAAACATCGTGTGTCCAAATGTTTGTCAGTGCTGAAAAGAGTCAGATGAACGAAAAGAGCTGCAGACGTCCGAGACAAACAGGAAACATCTGACACGCTGTCAAGTCTCTAACACAGTTGGTCCTCATCAAAGTTCTTTCTTGAAAAACTTTAATCATATGTAACGGGAAGTTAAAGTTCTTTTATTTTTCCGTGTTTCCTGCTGTTCCTCCTCCGCCAGCATCTTCTTTCATCTGGATTTGTTTTCATTTTTGGTCAGGTGACTTTAATCGAATCTCATTCAAAACAGGTCTGTAGTTCGACTCTCTGGTGCCCTCGAGTTTTTCAGATTAAAAAGGCATCCGTCAATAAGTAATAATTATATATTTACATTAACATATAAAAGAAACAGAAACTCATGAATTAGTCATTTTGTAGTAATTTATCTCTCTTTAAAAAAAATAAAGAGCCCTTAAGTTACACTTGAAGTACTTTTTTTTTTTTTTGAATTGAGCTTTTCACTGGTTTCAGAGACTCTGAGTTTATAAAAGTAAAACGACTGTCGGTGAGACTGTAAGTTAAACTGACCTCAGAGTGCAGGTCAGAGGAAGTTACCATGAAAGTTCATATTTTCACACTATTTGATCTACTTTTCCAGACAGAAGTGACCTTCCATGGACTGGCGATGTGATGAACGTGTTTGTCTTCTATTTACTCTATTTGAAAAGGAATCATGCACAAAATCACACATGAATGCTGCCATTTGATGCACGGTGCCTGAGTTATCTCCAACTTACATCTGCAGTCCTGGCAGGTCACAAGCAAAACACACATATTGAATGTTTGTGATTTCAAGAAGCAGCTTTATCATCCAGCAAAACAAAAAGAGAGCAAACTGTGGACAGAATGTTTATTATTAACATCATCATCATCATCATCATCATCATCATCAGTCAAACATCAGCAGCAGCTCCTGTGAGTTCAAACTTGAGTTTTTGATTCACAGTGACGTGTGGAGTCAGACTCGGTCAAACAGCAGCAGTCTTTCCTGCAGACTTTTTTTTTTTCCACGTTCAGACACAAACACAGATGTTCACGCTCATCCTGCAGTCTGAGTCCTTCAGTTCTGGTTCTCCCGTCCCTCCCGTCCCTCCAGCGGGCCCAGCAGCACGGCCTGGGCCTCCAGCAGCGTGGTGTCGGTGTTGGCTCCCAGGAAGCGGGCGGTGAGCTCCAGGTCCTGCAGCCGCAGACGGACCCTGGTGCCCCGCTGCAGTTTCTCTCCGTCCGCCGGCCGCCGGCACACGCAGTGGAACTTCCCACCGAAGTCGACGTAGAGGTCGTCCTGGACCACATGGAAGATTCTCCCGATCACCACCTTGTCCTTGGCCGGTCCCATCTGGATGAGCGGGGACCGGCGGAGCAGCGAGGCGAAGGTCTCCTCTTGGCCGGAGATGGATCCGCCGCTGCTGGCCGTGGCGCTCTCCGACTCTCGCCGGAGCTCCGACTGCAGGTCAAAGGCAGCAGCGAAGCCGGATTTGGGTCTGTCTGCGGCGGGCTGGTCACCGCCGGAGGCCCCGCTGGAGTCTGAGCTGAAGGAGCGTCTGCTGAACCTGGAGGAGGTTATCAAGGCTCCGCACCTGAGGCTGGACACAACCTTACACAAGGCTGCCATGATGTCCCACAATGCCAAGCGAAACACACTTCCTCATATAACTTCCTGTAGGGAGGACACACTCACAGCGCCACCCAGCGGCGCCACATGCAGTGTTTCCTCTGCAGGAGCGATAAGTCTGTCTCACTCTTTAAAAGGCTAAAAAAAACGATCTAATGATTTGGTCACTGGTTAAAAAATCAAATGAATGATTAACAAATCACTTACAAAACACTGATAATAAACCGCTGCTGTAACAAGTGAATTTCCCAATTTAGGATCAATGAAATATATAGTCTCAGACAATTATTTAATAATCCATTTGTCAGGGTATCACGTCTGCGGTGTGACATATTAGTGAGTCACGAAAGTAAAGAGGTTTGGTTCAGCTATTTTTCAGAAGGTCAAAGGTCATATGGTTCAGCTGGAGAAGGACAAACCACCAGAGGTTTTTCACAATCTATTGGTACAAAACCGTTTTGAATGTATGTTGATCATAACAGGGAGGGTAAAACCCGACAGTATAAACATTAAAAAAACCCTAATGAGTAATAATAAATATAATAATAATAAACACCAAATGAAACCTGCAACTATTCCTTTCGACCCTGATTCTCTGTTTTTTTAAAAAAAAAAATCCTTTATGTTATCTATGACAATAAATTGAATGTCTTTGCAAATCAAAACTTTTAAAGACGTCACCTTAAACCCTTAAATTGTGACTGACATGTTTCACTTTTTTTTACATTTCAAAACCAAAAAATTAATGTCTTCCTGAAGAAAATGTAACAGAACCCAAAGTTGTTTCCAGCGGAGCAGAGTTCAGAGTTTATTAGAGTTGATTTGAGCGGAGTGAAGTTTGGAAGCAGCCGGCAGGTGGCGCCGCGGTGACGTCAATGTCCAACTGGAGAGCGAAGAAGATGGGCCGCGCATGCGCGTTGAGTGAGTGTGAGTGAAGCGCAAAGATGGAGGTGTTCGTGAGCGCTCCGAGCTTCAGGTTTTCTACCTGGCTGTTTCCTAATGAGTCTGTGGTCGGAGACCTTCTGAAACGGCTCACCCCGGAACAGGTGAGCGTTCACACTGACCACACACACACACAACCGGCTTGTAAATTATTTAATTCACGCGGCTCTCTGAGTGTCGCTCTGTTAGCTCCTGTGCTAACGCTAGCTAGCAAACAGAGCTAGCCGGATAACGAACCGAACAACGTTTATAAACTTACTAAGGTTGATTTCCGATCGATCAGTACGTGTTTGTGGTTTTAGTTTAACGCGTATTTGTTTGTGTTTGGTGTCCTAATTATTCAGATGACGTTGTTTCAGGTGTTGCGCGGAAGTCAGTTCCTCTCAAATCGTGTCAAACTTTCTGTTTCAGACGAACAAAGAGCAAACACGCTGAAACATGCACGAAGCAGGAGCCTGCAGCTGTGTTTATGTTTGTGTTATCAGAATAATAAGCAGTCAAGGCAAAGAAATGTGACCAATGGAAACAGAGGTTTGATTAGAGTAAAGTATAAAGTGCTGGAGGAAGGATGAGAACACTATGTGCTCTGTAGATCACATGTTGACATTAAGCTCGTAGTGGAGGAACGCTCGACAAATATCAGTGAATGTTAAAGGAACAGTGTGTAAGAAATGTACAGCAAGTAATCATAAAATCATTCCATACGTCACCAGAGACTAAGGAATCGTGTTAATTTGAAATACTGATCTAACTGACAACAATAGTACAGCCAGGGTATTTGCATGTAAACGTTTTCTTTGCGGCCCCTAAATCATGTTTACGTTTTGGTCTGTGTTTTGGCCTGTTGTGTCTTTTTTTTAAAAAATAAACTTTATTTAACAATAGTAGGAGCAACTGACAAATGATGCAGAGAAACAGAGTGACAGACGTTCCAATACAAATCAAAGGTATACATTAACATAATGAGCACAGGTGTTATCAAATTATTAACCTGAACTTATATTAGAAAATAATAGAAAAGGTACAAAAATGGCAGATAATAAACAAATAAATAATAAATAAAGGAACTAATTGGGAAATGATAATTGGCAGACAAGTTCACTGAATGTACTTTGAATAAAATTCCATAGCTGCTTCACATTTTTTGTTAGAATCAACATAAAACAGAGACTCAAAATATATTTTTACTTCAATTA
>JAQLOL010000019.1:329129-339969 GCA_029783665.1 Naso thynnoides
GAATGTACACAAGAACATAGATGCCTTTTCCTTCTGTGCGTTAGGTAGGTTGCTACATACCTGCCATACATATCTTGTGTGAATAAATGACGGACTTCCTGATACTATCATAAATTGGTTAATGAAATGTTAATAGAAGTAGTATTAATAAAAATCATCTGTCATAAAATAAATTGCACATTATAATACTGGTATTATTGAATGTTTGTTGTATTACCTAGGCTGACCTCTTTTTTTTTTACATGTAATTTCCTGTCAGCAGTTTTAATTTCAGGCGTTTGTTGCCAGTGTAAGGCAGATAATATTGTGCCTTCTTTTTACAGTAATGAGTAGTGTAACTAATAGAATCTGAGAAATATTACAGTTGCTCCAAATAAAACAACTCTTTATTTTACATTTGTGTGTTGTCAGTCCTTATTTTTCCTCCAAAGGAGCTGGACAAATTAACTGATCTTCAGGTGCAGTCGGCTGTCAGGTGTGCAGTAATTGAGTTTATTTGACACTGCGCTTTTTCCGTTCCCTGTGCACTCATCTCACAACCCACTGAGCCTGAAAAGTTGTTCATTACCCTCTCTCTCATCTTTAAACGTCAGTATTAGCAAGTCTGACAGTGCAGCTGTTTGCTGCTGTTAAGTGTTTTGAGCCACAATCAAATTTCATTATTGTTCAGCTGTCTGGTGACAGAAACAGATGTTTCAAAAGAAATACAACCTCAAATCACAGACATGTCAGCTCGTACAGGACTAATATTATCACGGGACCTCTGTGTTTGGCGAAATATGGTTGGTAATAGTTTGTAGAATTTCCCCTTTACACATACCGGACATGGCAAACTGGATTAAGATCAGAGACTTCCTCCACTTATTACTAATTACCTGAGTTTAGTAATGAGCCGAACACTGCCTGTATCGTCTTCTCCCTCAGCACCAGGCTGGACTTGAAGTGTGATGGGAACAGTGTGTGACAGGTATTGTGCAACAGAATGGTGTTGGAGATGAGACACGATGGAAATAGCGTGTCTGGGCCTTATTAATGATTTTGACTCGATTATCTCACAAACACAAGTCATTGCAGCTCAGTTTTGTTTTTAGCCTATATTTAATTTTCAAGCATATAGATGCTTTCCGAAAACAAATGAGGGGGCTTGGCTGGCAACAAATAAAGATGGGAAATTTTAATTCTCCCCAAATATATTGAGGCTGAACATGCAGTTTTGGGCGCCTAGTGGCCACAGGAGCCCTATGCATCTGCATATTCCTCATATAGCAAGAAATGGCTATGGTGCCAATGAAAAGTCCACTTGTCTTGGAAAAGGAGACAAGCGTTAATGTTAAGCCCTGGCCTATAAAACACACTTTTATGCTTATAAAACTCAGAATAAACAGCAAATCAACTGTATTTATCATTAATTAATACCAGACAACTAGGTCCTCAGTATTTTCACTTTCAATGGTAATGTCTCTATAGGGTGGTGAATATGCACGGTCACAACATGTAGATGGATACTTTTTTAATGTGTTTAGTGGCTTTAGACAGCAGTAAAGGTGTCTGTCACTTCCAATGAACATATAAAACTACTGGTGAAGGGTTAGGGTATGTTATTTTCTACATTCCCAAAAAAGTGCAATTTTCCTTTAAAATGTAACAGATTGATGCATCTCCTTCGACCATCTTAAAGGTTTGGAGTCCCCCTCAATTGTTATTTGACAAAATAGGAACAGCATCTTGTATAGGGCCCCCAAAAAGCTAGAAATGGTCCTGATACTTTAAGCAACATTATGTAACTTTGACCGAGACCCACTGCTTTAACAAACGAAACTTAATGATGCACCTGCATATATCACATAAAACAAAAATATGAGTAAAACCAGGTCATATTTTATGGAGATGATGTCCTAAAAAATTAATTATTTTGTATTTTTAAAATTAAAGGCTTCTACTTCCATCCTTCATTTGAAACAAAATTCCTGGCTCCATGATGTCAGCATTGACTTGGGCCATTATTGGTTGAATAAAATTTTAATTCAACCAATTATATCATGCTAATCCACCTGTCAATGGAGATGTAACATCTGAACAAGGTTAGCACAGCACCCCCCACCTGGACTGGGACACGAACCAGGGACCTCTGGTAACAGAGGCAGGAATGGATACCATTCAGCTAAAAGGCCAGGTCTGCTATTGAGTGGACATGCAGCTGCTCTTATCTGTTACATAAAACCTGTAAACATTAAATAAACCAAAGCTAGCTTGGTGTTAAAATTTAGCAAAGCACTGGTTACGGTTGCCAAGGAGTGACAGCACTTGCCAACAACACTCCAGTCAGATTCCTCCAACTTATGTCTCGTCCCTAAAGCCTATTCATTGGTTGTTTAACCGTTTGTATAGCGATTACATCACTCCCTGCAGTTGATGCCCTGGAAACAGGCAGTTCAGCTCGTCTTGCACTCTTCTCTTGCACTATGCAATTCTCATGGTCAACTCTCAGTAAAGCCTCGCCTCCTAGTGCAGCCCAGATTGATACATTTTTCACATTCAAGATGCATGTTTTGAATTCAGGAAGGATATACGTCAGCCAAAACTCAGGGGTTTAGTTATGCTTTAAGGAACTATAGACCCGAGGACCTATGGCATTGAGTTAGCCAAGAAACTACAAGACTGAGCAAAGCAAGAACCCCTGAATCAAGGGACCAAGGAACTGAGGTTCCCTTTAACTTTAGAATCAGACACTTAAAGTACTAAGGAAGCTCAAGGAGCTTTGGTTTGGAGCACCCAAAAGTCCTTGAGGTAGCCAAAGTAACCAAGAAACCGAAGATTCCAGGAACTGTGGTACCTGAGGGATCAAGGGGATTAAGAACATAAGAACGGGAACATTCAAAAACTGTTTTGTGACAGGGAGGGGGGTTATAATTTAAGAAAAAAAGTTACATTTAAAAAAGCATTGTGCTCATACAACAATGAAGAGTTTGTGTATTTCAGTAGGTGGGGTGGATTTATGGAACGGGTTGGGTGAGGAGTTGAAGGGATGCATTAATATAAAGCATTTTTTTAAAAATGTAAAGAACAGAGATTCTTAGCAGTTATGCAGATGAGGAGGGAATATGCTGATGTATTGGCTTATTTATTATTTATTTAAGTTCATTCACTCAGTCTAGCACTGGGTGTTTATTGGGTTGTGTGTAAATGCTAGAATGAATATTTATATATTTGTATGATTGTGTATATATTCAATTAATAGAAGAAAAGAGATAAGGGGTAGGATTATATAAGTAAATACTTCTTCCTACTCCTTTTTGAACATTGTTGTTGTTAATTGTTTGCTTTGTTATGTTTTATAAATGTCTTGTTTGAAATAAATTCAATCAATCGATGGTCAGGAATGATGGAACCAAGGCACTGAGTGCTGAAAGACTTAAGGTTCTTGGGAACTGTGTGCTCTATGACATTTGGCCTTAAGGGAACCCTAGAATTACAATGACCAAGGATGACTAAATGACCAAGGATCTAAAGCGTTGAACAACTTAGGACCTTAACAACTGTAGAAAAGAAACAAATGAAGAGAAGGAACTGTTCAGCCAGCAGGTAAGGTAAAGCACACTAAGGTTAAGTAAGGGGGACAAGGAACAAAAGACAGAGGACTAGCAAAAAAAAAAAAAGAAACACAAAAATTAAATCAAATCAAGTGATTTACCAAAGAACCACAGAACTATGGAACCGAACTGCTGTGGGATCGAGGAGGAAAAGTACCAAGCAACTAAAGGAACCAATGGAACTGAGAAATAGAGACGCTAAGTATCAGGGAAAACAGGCTAATATTCAGTAACTGACCCAGAACAGGAAGGTAGAGAACCAGTGGTAAGACATCCTCTATCTAAGGATCATTCACTACTTCCATATTGTTGAGGGGTAGGAGTGGTCTTGTACTGACAAGCTCATTTGAAACAGCAGAACTGGTTAATACAGCGCTTTAGTTTCAGAGTCAAGAAAATCAAGATTGCTTCTTTTTGACTCTATTTTGAATCCACATTAAAAATCAATAACTATTAACACCTTTGGCCATGATCACATAGGACTCCTTAATCTTAAGTCTAAAGTCAGCATAAATTGAGACAAGTGATGCTTTGGGATAACAAGTGGGTTTGTCATAAAACAAAATCAAATTCAAGAGCATAATTTTCAAGAGAGGCAAAAAAAAAACCCTGCTAAAACCTAACTGCCAAATGCATGACAAGAACACAGAAAGACACAACTAACACTGACAGATGTATCTGATCAGTTATCTTTTGTGATGTGCCCTAAGGACTCATTTCAAGCCCTACTGTATTTGCACCATCTGTGTTCCTGCCAGGGTCTGATTTTAGAAACTACTAACGTCCACAACATTTCTATTCTGATGACACAGATTTAATTTTAAATCCAGTTTTCAGTCTTTTTTTTTTTTTTGGTAACTGTCCTGAGGAATATGGCTCAACCAATTACCTTGGCCTGTGACCTCAAAACATTTGTATACATGCATAAATGTCTACGTCATCTTTGATTTTGCTTCAAAACAATACATTTTAATATTTTTATCTGTTATATAAAACACTACATAAACTGGCATCAGCCTTACTATCTGTAAGCCATACCTGACATCTGCCACATTTCCCAAGTCCAAATGTGATCAGACCTTTTCCGCCACCAGTTTTCCCTCGCTGTCATGATCTTAAACCTATCACCACTTGTAAGTAAGTAGCCTTTGAGAGCCATGAAGGCTCATAGACCAGAAGCCTAGTACAGCCCTTGGACATGACACTAGTATGTCACAGGGTCTTACCCCCAATTCAACCCTTGATGTTGAGTGCAAAGAAGGGAGGCATTTTTATAGTCATTCGTATGACCCGAACCCCAACTTCCCAGTGTCAGGGCAGACACTCTAATCACAAGGCCACTGAGCTGGTACCACCTGAAAGTCCAGTCTGAAATCCTAACTTTTGTTTTTTAAATCCCTCTCCTCTATTCATTTTCACTGTTAGGTTTTTGCTGAGAATATTTTTGTTCTTTGCAGTTGATGTCCTGCTTTGGACATGCTGCTTTTGGAGAGAGCGTTTTGTGATCACGGCTGTAGATGGTTGTCAAAACAAGACCACTGCATTCTGTCGAGCAGGTAAGGAAAAGTCATGCTTGACATTCATGCTCTGACATCCTCTGTATGGATACAGTAGATCCAAGTCTAGACTCTATTAGACCCATGTGCAAATGCATATTCTGAATAACAGTCTTACCACAGCACAGACACCACATACAGTCACCATCAAGGCTACTTGGGCCAGTTCATCATGCTCATAAGAGGCGCTAAGCAAGGCTTTGCTCTTAGTCTAACTTGCTTTAATTTCTATACTGTCATGCTCACACTAAAATGGAGAAATTCAAAAACACCGTTTATGAAATGTTTTCCATCCACATTAATGTTTTCTGATTGTTTCTCCACATCCTGAAGATCAACAGATACAACAGAAAATCTTCTTTGTCCTTCTTAAGGGTTACCAGAAAATGACAGAAACATTACTGGTTCATTCTTTATTGGCTTGACAAAATATTTCTTTATTTATCTTTACTCAAAGTTCAATTAGTAGCAGAACTTTCAACATCTTAATAACTCTGTGAGCTGTGATGGCAGGTTTTGGAAAGTCAATCATGAAGCCAAATGACCACAGCGACATGGCTGCTGTTGTGTTTACTTTGCAAACCATGCAGATGGTGGTGGTTACCATGGAGATGGTGGTGGTTACACCATTAGTGTGTCAGTGACTAAAAGCTCCACATTAAAAAAGGATATTTAGTCTAAAAAGTCTTGTTTTTTCTGAAACATTAATTTTTTTCACCCATTTTAAGAACAAATTCCCCTTTTTTCAAGATATTTTTTAAACATTAGTGTCAGTATCTTTAAACAGCAGAGAATGAAGCAGAATACTGCACTACAATTTTAAATGATGACCATGAATCCTAAAAACACTTTTCAATCAGAAACCAGAAATAAAGCATGAGATAAACAATTGTGTGGTGATGGCTGGAAAACTGTCCTGAATCAAAGCTCACACAGAGCTGAAGAAACAGGAAGTTGTTGTTTTTTGATAGGTCAGTTTCCAGTGGTGAAAACAGTGGTTTAGTGTGAATGGATTGCATAAAGTAACTGTGTTTTCATCTGAATCCACATCAGTACAGACACGTCTCAGACAGACAGAGCGGTTGGAGGGTCGAGCTACAAACAGAACAAGTAGAGCAGACCTGAGCAGGATCCCGCCTGCTGATACTCACCGGACACTTCAGCCTCTACACACCGAGAGTGAACAACAGCAACACGTTACACACTGTGCTCTCCACGTGAATGTTAACAGAAATGTGTGTGAACGGATCAGCGACGAGTGACAGCAGAAAGGTGAGCAGAGTCTTACCTGGCAGGTCAGTGATGTCACCTGGTGATGAGATGAGGTGGTGACAATGAGGAAGCAGTGGGAAAGAAAAGAAGTGCAATGGGCAAAAGCAGCCAGTCATGCATGAGACCAACATGGCGATCAATATTAAAACTCTGCAAGATGTTTCCCAAAAGCTCACTGTTTATATGAGTATATCGGTCTACTGCTCAGTCTGAGGTCTCAGTCTGGACTCTAAACACTGGGTCTCCATGATGTCCATCACTTAGACAGAGGCTCTAACCCTTTGGTCCCTCTGAGCCTGAGCCTCAGAGGATGCTCAGTAATCCACCTGTACATTTTGGAAGAGAAGATTCTGAAGCTCCTTTTACACAGCCTTTTCAAGGCAGTTTCTGTGTGCCCTTTTTCCATCTCAACGTCTATATAAAGTTATGGAGGCAGCTTGGGGTTCAGTTTTGATCAGCCTCTGAGCCTCAGAGTTTGTGTAAATGAGTAAGCCAGCAGGCTGGGTCAGGGGCATTTATCTGAACAGGGGAGAGATTAAAGTGACTACAAGGAACTTTTAAGTATTTATCAAACAGTCTCACGATTCCTCTGGTGATTATAAATTTCCTGTAACAGCAAACGAGACCCTCAAAGAAAAGACTGCTATTTTTATGTAGTTATAATTAATGCCCATGATTGTGTCCGAATCCCTGCAAATTTAGATTAAACTTTTATTTAAAATTTCGTTGTTCTGTGCAATAAACAATAACGTAATTATCTTATATGCCTACAGCTGTTAGTTTGCACCTTAGCCTGTAATGTTAATGCAAATGGCTGTGTAACATTAGCCTACAGAAAATAAAGGTAATAGGTTTCAGGGGCCGTTACTGCCATACAACTGGCTTATAACTTATTTCTCAGTCACATATAAATACATTACCTCATTGCGATCCATCCTCTCTTTCACTTGCTTTCAAAACAAATTCACGCCTTGCTGGTGTTATGCCGAGTTCTGCCTACCTGGCACAGGCTAGCAAAGATCTTTACGACAGTAGACGCTTGTGTCACTACTGCTTCCTCGGTGCTCACCAAGGAAGCTAACAGGAATGCACAGTTTGGTTTCAGCTGGCCTTTCGCTGAGCTCAGATATGTGGTGACGTTCTGCTCTGTGACTCACCGATCTGTCCTGTAGCAATGATGTTCTGATACTTTGGGTGTTGATTGACTGTCAGGCAGAGGATGTCATCAGTGTGCTCCAGGTAAAAGCTCTGGGTCCCTGTCAGGACAGGAAGCAGAAGTGTGACGTCATCATCAACAGCAGCATTTAAAATCATATGGTGTGTGTGTGTGAGAGTGAGAGCTGAACCGACCAGCGGACAGGTTCTGAATGACCACGGCAGCAGCAGTGTGGAAGATAATGTCAGCGCCATCGTTGAGGTAATGCAGGTTGTTGCGACAGTCAAAGCCTCTGTAGCCGAAGACATGCTCCAACACCAGCTCCTGAAAAACAATCACAGCTGTTTAAAGTGAAGTCATGTGACAGTGGACTGACGGTGGAGGCTCCACTCACCTCCACCACTTTCTTCTTCTTGGTCACATTGTTCTTCAGCAGTTTGTCAGGCAGCGGAGCGGCTCGACTCACAGGGGGCCTGAACAGGAAACAGATCAGGAAACAGTTTAGATCAGATCAGAAAAACACTGTGTTTTTGTGTGGCATCACCTGACGTATTTCAGAAGTTCAACAGGACTCAAATGCAGCAGGCAGATGAAAGACAACAAAAAGGAAATTTTTTCCCCCGAACAAACGTTAAACCACGAAGAAGGGAAGGCTCATACAGGACAGGTTAGACTTGTCGAGAGAACACACCAAGACAGGAAGTGAAACAACGTGTGGAAAGAACAGGAGATGGACTGAACCAATGGCATCATGGTACCTCTCGTCCACAGGAAGCTCTCGATGCTGCAGGTGAGGTCTGGTTCCTGACATGTTCCTGATGCTGGCAGAGTAGATCTTGGTGACATAGTCCACCACCTTCTCCCGTGCCACGTCGCTGTCGTACCCTGAAACACAGTGTGTCCGTGACACAACTGTTTCCTCTGAGAACAGACACACTTCATACAAATTCAGCATCTGTCATCAGCAAAAAGTTCAATGACTTCTCCAGGCCTGTGTTTGGACCAGTCAGCTGTAACACTTCTGACACCCTTCAGCTCCTGAGAACCAAGTGTACTGAAGTGAAAAGTTACGACAGTTCCAGTTCAGCCCTGAGTCTCACTGAGGAAAGCTCAGACATGTTTGTGTTACCTCCGTCCTCCTCTGTGTCGTCGTCTGACTCCTCACTGTCCACAGCTTTGCTCTCTTTGTGACCCGGTGACTCTCTGTTCCAGATCATCAGCGCCGTGTCAGCCCCACCAACTGACAGCAGTATGGAGTCGTCATTGGACCAGCGGACATTCGTCACGTTGGTGCTGTGACCCACATACTTCTTGAACTTGGCGAACTGGCCCTGAGGTCAAATTGTTACGATAAAGAGAGAAAAGTCAGAATGAAATACCACTACTAATAATAAACTGTTAATCCATCACAATAGTCAATGTCTCAAGATCACATCTGTATGACTGAATTTATCTAAATTTTATTCAACTTTTACAGACACAATAATACCTAGTCTCTGTGTCCATCAACTACTGAAATGATTAAGCAGCTCAGCCAAGTATAAAAAGTTTTGGGGGATTTTTTATTTATGTATGATACAAAGCAGGAAGCTGAAGGACCACAGACCAAGTTTAAAAGCAAAATTGAATTTCAAAACAAAACAAATCTATATGTAATCACTGTGATCATTGAGGATGAACAAGCACGAGATTCAAAGAACAAATAATCCGGTTTAATATCACCTGTAGTTTTATAAAACTCTGGCCTGCTGGAGGATAAACAGCTCCATCACAAACATGCAGCATATTAGCTTGGCTTGAAGAAAAAACTGCACTTTTTGGGGGGTTTAGCCTATCATCCACAATCCCTATGAGGAAAAGGAGTGTAGATGCCTCTCCCTTCTCTGTGTGCTCAGGAGGTCACCAGATAACCTCCTCGTGCTGGTAGTTCTGCATCTTCAATGGAAGCAGTGGGGATACACCACTACTGCCTTCTAAAGCCCCTAAAACCCACCCAAATAATCTCCAACACGCTCCATCTACGTGTTGTGACCTGCATATTAACTATGCTATAAACACACTGTTACTGTGGGAGCAATACCAAAGAACTGGGTCACAGCACCTGGGCCACAGTGCTGTGACTGGTCAGACCATACAGTCGTGAATGTGGCAGTCACCACATGGTCACAGCATGTAGATGGAGTGTTTTCAAGATTTTCTGATGTGTTTTAGGGGCTTTAGAAGGCAGTAACCATGTACCCCCACTACTTCCATTGAATGTGCAAAACCGCCAGCACGAGGCGGCTATCTGGTGACCTGCTGAATGCACAGAGAACGGAAAGGCGCCTACATTCTTGCCCTACATAGCGGTTGTGTATGATGGGCTAACCCCCCCAAAAACAGCGGTTTTCCTTTAAGCAGCTAGCTTAGAAAGCTACACTTGCTGGCTAGTTCCAGTGTGCTGCTAAGTCATACAACATGTTAGCTCTGCACACCAACCAGCCCCACAGTCGTCACTAATGTCCAGCATTTTTCATATGCTACCTCCTAAAAGTCTGCACACATACATGTGCTGTGAAAACATGGTGAGCATTAGCAGTCTAAACAGCAGGGCTGGGAAGTATCCCATTTCTTAGAAATGCATAAGTAAAGTAAAGGATTACAATTGCCAAAACAGTAATTATATTACAGTTACTGATTGAAATAACGCTGCATTACTGTATTACTAGAGAGGGATGTGTTTTTTTGTCCTCAGATATCTTAGGACAATGAGGTATACGTGCCGATATATATTTTTCTACAAGGGGCTCATTTGATCTGAGTGGTTGCTAATGTTAAAGTTTTAATAAACTGCTGATGGTGTTGCTATGCCTAAGCATGTTTTTAATTAAAGGCCATCAAAACAAAGTTGTTACTCCAATAAAATGGAGTAAGTTTTGGGAGCTGGTAAACAGGTTGTGAGGCATTTTTTTAGGAAGTTGGTTGGGTTGCAAAGGTAATATAGTAAAGTAACAAGTAACATATCTAACTAGAGAATGTAATTTCTGAAGAAATTACGGGTGTGAATGCTGACGCTGAAAAAGCATTTGTGGAAGGTTGCCTGAAGAAGATGAAAATCTTTTAAATACTTACCCTGGCATGAATTACTGGAACGTTTGAATTGATCAGCTGGAACTAACTGGAAGAAGTTGAATTTGTGAGGCTGAATAGATTTACCATTTGAATCCAGTGCGAATAAAGTTGAATATTTTGAACATTTTACATGATATAAAGCAGTCTCCTGAGAT
>JAQLOL010000019.1:357241-387807 GCA_029783665.1 Naso thynnoides
TTTTTTGCTACCCCCAACACTAGGTGACCCTCAGGAAAATGAGAAAAGGGTCAAAAATGGCCGGAGTTCTCCTTTAACCGAAACTTAATTCTAACCCTAAAATCAAGTCCTGACCCTCAAGAAGCCCTTTAAAGGCCTGTGATGAAGTCAGAACCAGCCAAAATGTCCTCACCTTCCAAAAAATGTCCTCACTTCCATGGTGTAAAATTCAAATGACTAAAAACTGGTTCTCACAAAGAGAGCTGTACTAGGGGCACGTAAACAAACACTTCAGCTTGTTTCTATTGAGAGAGAAAATGATCACTGGACAGTTTTCTGAGTTGTTTTGCCTCATGAACAAAGACGATTTGAAGTGAACAGGAAGTAGGAGGTCGCCATGACGACAAGTGTAAGATGGAGCTTGAGCTCTGGGTCTCCTGAGTTTCTAACTTTTATACATTCTGGCAAAGTGTCACCAGGTGTCAGCAGCTCCTGTCTGCAAGGTTTTCATGATGTTCACACAAATATCACTGGATTACTTTGATGCTGAAGAAAAGTTCAAACATAAGTTCTGCAGCCTCTCTTTTAACAGGACTTCTTAGTGGATTTATGTTTTTTTTTTTTTTTTAATGATCATGTGATTCCTGTCATCTCTCTACATCAACCCTCTGTGTTTAAACTTGAAACGTGACAGAATTGACGTCACAGGCTTGTCAAAACAGAGCAGAGGATGATGGGATGGACTGTGTTCACAGCGTCAGCAGCATTCATCAGTTTGTCTTCGTCATCAGCGTTTTGCCTCCAGCCGTCGCCTCCCATCAAGTGCTTAGACTCACACAGCAGCGCAACCCCCCACCTCATGCCTCCATCTGTGACAGGCAACAGCGTCGCCCTGTGCTGCAGTAAAAACAGAGTTCAGGCAGAATCCGCCCTCAAACACACATTTGCATGAAAACAGTAGGAACACCGAACACCGTGAACCTCTACAGCCTCAGGACGAGGTTGGCTGTCAGGTGACCATCACCGCTCTGACCGCCTGCATGAATGTGATTGGAAGTTGGTAGTTCAGGCCATTTTTAAGGAAAAGCTTTGAGTGTTTTTTTCTAAGGCAGCAGACTGTTTTCTGGTTCATCAAGTTTCATCCCTATGAAAATAAATCTGCAGACAATAACCGTCCATCACCATTCCAAGAGCTTATTAGCGCGTGGTGATGGAGCTCAGAGACTCTCTGCTGCTGCTGCGTTCAGGGACACTTCAACATCTGAAAACATTGTTCATATTTCATTTTGTGTTTGGTATCAAATTAAATGTTGATCCTGGTCAGCGTCTCAGAGGCTGAACCCGCCTGACAGAGACAAGTCGCAGCCAGCAGAGAGAAATGTGACAGGCTGGAAGCACGCTTATTGTTTTGTTCCTCAAAACACCAAAATGAAACTGTCGCCAGTTATTTTTCTGTCAATCAAATTATTTTTTTTCCTTTTGGATATTTCTATTTTAAGGTAACTGAGGCTTTTTTCTTCACATCTGTCTTGATGAGAAACCCTAAACTTTTGTCTTTTCAGCTGCTGCTCAGCAGTGTGTGTGTGTGTGTGTGTGTGTGTGCGGTGGATTCTCTGCTTAGACTATAAGAGCGCCATCCTTAAAGCTTCATCTGTTGTTTCTATGGAAACATGCTTGCCTGCTCATCAATCAGTCAAGTGATGAGTATATTCATAATGATGCACATAACCCAACACAGTTTTTGCTCTATATTGACTCTGTGCAGCCTCCTCACCTGATGATGTCATCATTGTGTCCCAGGTAGAACTTCTGGGTGTGTTCTCGGGTGTTGTAGACCACGCCCACGCCAGCCACAAAGTACACCAACTCTTTTCCAGCAGTGTAGTACAGGTTGTTGCGGCACTGGTGACCTCTGTACCCGTGGATCCACTCCAGCCTCAGCTGGCAGCGCGGCGCTGTCTTATCCGACATGTTGACCTAAGACAAAAAAACTCAATGTTGAAGATCCACGAAAGGAAGAACAGGAAGTCCTCTTGGTTTAAAGCAGGAAGCAGCGTCGTCCTGTGCAGCAATGCTGAAACATCTGCTACAAAAAATCTCTCCGGCATGAACACACACACTGTCGTCTCCGTGTCCATCCAAAGCTGCTGTTAGTCCTGACGCTGCTGGGAGCTGTAGTCCATCAGTGTAGTCCCTGGAGCAGAGAAACATTCATCTACACTTCCCATAATTCCAGCTGCCACCCTTACTGCAGCTTACAAATGTTAGCCAAGTCACACAAACTCAGAGAAGTTTGTGTCAAAATGATGAGGCAGCAGGAAGTCACTGACAAAAATCAGCTAGAGTTTAAATGTTGGCGTGTTTTTCACCGTTAAAATGATGACGCGAACACACTGATGTTTGGATAACATCGCTACACCGCTGCCAGCAGAGCGCTCTGTCCTAAAAATCAAATCAGTTCTGTGTATGAAGATCATTCAGTCATGTTTCTGTACCTGAAGGTGCGGACTGTCCCTTTAATTCTGCAGGGTTACCTGTAGAAAGGGCGGAGACTTGGACACACCTGGTTCAGTTGTCTCACAGGAAACTCACAGGTTGCACATTAAAATATTTTAGCTCTCTAAATGTAAAAATGTTGAGCTTTTTTTTTCTGCCTGACACACAAAGTTTTGAGACTGCAGAAACCAGCTGATCGGGAATCAATCAGAAGAAACTCCAACAGAACAGATTTTTGTGAAGCTCATCTGAATTTCAAAGCGGTGGCCTCAAAGGTGTTTTCATTGGGCAAAATCTGTTTTTGTTCTCAGCTGATTTTCTGTGGCTTCAGTGTTCGACACAAACGGGCTCATCAGCTTCTGCTTGTTCACTGAAGACTCAAACATCTGAACAACACAAAAAAATAGTAACAAATAAGTTGAATTGTTTCTGTGGTTTTCCAACTCCTGGCCCAACCCGGAACATTTCCACAATCCTGCAGGAAGGTTTCAGAAATATCAACAACTGTGGACATTACAGGAAGGTTTGTGTGTGATGAGAAGGTCACTATGAAAATAAACTGTCACTGCCCGCTGCGAGAACATTAAAATGAGTCCACGGTGCCGCGATAAGCTCCGTTATTCTGAGCGATGTTCCGTTGAGACCTAACCGACACAAACGAGGCGTCTGCAGGCTGTAATCACAGAAAATCCCTCCACTGATTCCTTCCGCCGTCTGTGAGCCGTTTCCAGTGGAAATCTGGAGATTACAGCGCCGATTTATCACCGTCAGTCCGCATCCAGAGCCCGCAGAAAACCACCATGCAGACCGTCCGACACCGACTGCATCTGCTCCTGCAGGCCGGAGAGAGCCGCTTCAAGCCGGCAGAGATCCGTGCTAGCTCCCCGGTTCAGAAACAGCCCGGAAAAAAAACGCAGAAAAATGATGAAGGTAAGTCGGGATATTAACGGGAATCCCTGGAATCACTGACAGCGTCAAAATGTAAAAAAACTGGCAACGCAACTTCCTGTTAAGACTTTCAAAATAAACTTTTAAATACCCGCTGTGCGTTTTTTTCCCCCTCTCAGCTGATTTAATATCCAAAAGGAGAGCGACAGACGACTTACAGCTGGCTTCTGACTCTTTATAATTACGGTCCATGTTTTTATAGCAGCCTGTCATTATTTTCTGTGCGAGTTGTTTGCTGTGCTGTAACATGTGACACTGTCGGACTGAGCTTACAGTGCTGCACCGAAAGCGCAGATCTTTGGTCATGTGGTCCAATTTAAATTTTTTATTTTGAAATCCAAATCCCAAGATTCCGGTCTACATAGCGATAACCACCGCGAGCTTGCCGCTTCCGTCAGGGCGTCAGGTCAGGTGCGGTTTGAGCGGCTCGTCGCTCTAGAGGCCGCAGTGCATTGTGGTTGATGTAGTTTTTTTTAAGCAGCAGTCAGCAGGTGGAGTTCCATCTGCTGCAGATTAGCTGACAAAGCGGCTGAGTGCAGGCGACACTCTGATCCAAAGAGCTGAAACTCTGGCAAAAGCGAATTCCGCTCTGACTTCATGTCAGCTCAGTTTTATTTGAAGCTGTCTTTATTTACAGACAGCTTTGTAAAAGAAAAACTTTTTTTTTTTTTTGCTCTGCCAGACTTTGTGTTTTTAATACGTGTTTAATTTTCCAGTTTTTTTTAAACCGAACATTCCCACCTTCTTTCTTCAGCAGCTAATGGAGGGACACGCCCTTTCCTGTGGACTCTTTTTCTATTGGCTGACAGACTCAGGAGAGGCCACAGTCACTGCATTAGCATAAAGAACACCTGTAAAGACGTTTTTCTGAGCGTGCCAACAGTGAAGTGACTGTCCGTCACCAGCTTTGACCCATTTACTCCAGACTTCTCATTCACAATGAGCACCTCACTGAAGCATTACTTTTATTTTTCCGTGTGCACAGAGCCAACAGGAAGTCAGGTCAGGAATGAGAATGAGGCACAACTTTTCCTGTTGGAGTGTTTTGGATTCTTCTGTCTCACAAACAGAGGATGTCCCTGTTTTGTTTTTTTTTAGTCCTGAATGTTTGTTGATGTTCATGTCCCTGTTGCGCGTAAACAAACACAGAAAATACAGACGAATTAAACCCAGTTTAATAGAACGGGTTCCAACGCCAACACAGGAAGGTCAGCTTTATTACAACATCACCATTAGACCCCCAAGACAGTCATTTAACTGCAGTTCTTCACATCATCGCTTGGGGGCAGTGTGTGCGGATAGGCAGCAAAGCTAAGTTATGAATCATCAAATCATGTGACAAATAGTTCAATTTACTGACTTTGATTTGTTTTTCTTCTGCAAAATCAAAAAAATTACATTTGCGCCGTGTTTTTTTTTTCTTTTTTGGTTCTTTCACTGTGAACAAAATAGTTTTCGGTTTTGACTCCTGTAGAAAACAAGATATCGATATTTCACCGTGACCTTTGGGAAGTCGAGATGTGTGACAGTTGGAACCATTTTCTGGTGAATTAATAATAAATGGTAAACATCATAGAGGCTTGTTAAATGCAGTCACGCGTGTAAACAACAACACAACAGGAGGGTTTCAAGTTTAAAAGCTTTAATGACATCGCACATATTGACAGAGAGAGAGAGACAGAGAGAGAGAGAGAGAGAGAGAGAGAGAGAGGGAGAGATAGAGAGAGCTTTAAAGTCTACAGGTGCAGTTTCATACATGAGAAAAGCCTTTATGGTCTAACTTCTGTTTAAATATTCGGCCTCAAACAGCTTCTTCTTCATTCCTATAGATGTAGTTCTGATTGTGCAGTAGATGGCGTTAACTTCCATACATGTTCAGTACAATAGATATACAGTGACGGAGAGCAACACGAGTATCAAAGAGCAGAAAATCTGAACGCAGCGCGGAGCTGACGACAAGCAAGCAGCAGCTGCAGCTCACCTGCAGTCTGCAGCACATGACGCACGTCTACGCTCTAAAGTGTTTATCAGACATTTTGATCTTCATGATCTGCACGAGAAAGATCTGAATGTAAACGAGAACCAAAGAAAAAGATACAAAATGAAGAGATTTTTAGTTTCAGGTGAGTGTTCCAGGCGACACTTTGAGCCTGACGAAGCATGCAGGTGAACATTTCCAAGTCACACACCTCCTCCAAGGTGATTGGCTGTTTGACGACAAAAAGAAAAGGCTGCAGATTGGCGAGGACAAACTGGTCAAAGAAAGCAAAATGCACTATTGGTCCAATTTCTCAGCGGCAGAGGAACAATGTAGGTTGTCTTTAAGACACCCTCACAAAATTGAGGAAATAACTCAGACCTGCTTAAAAAAAATGTCCCAAAGTAGAAAAAAAAAAAAATCAAGAAAAACCTAAATTTAAAAAATGCTGAAAAAAACAAGTGGGTGGTCCCTGCTGACAAGAAAGGCGAGGGCTGCGGCGCCACTGTGACGTAATGGCACCGACGACAAACTTGCAAACGTTTCACCGAGACGTGAGACTTTTCACTTTATGCCAAAGCAGAAGCAGCTGCTGCCTCGCTGTGACATCACGACATATAAACCAAAACGGCTGCCACACTTGCTCTCCGGCTCAGTGTTCGCCACGAGTGTCGCCTCATCGCCCGACCAGACAGCAACATGACGAACGCAAAAACACAAAGACGAGAAACAAACAAACAAACATGTCACTTTGGTGAAACTTCATCAGATTTCTGCTCCTCACATGACCTTTCTATGCCGTCCACCTCTGTCATTGGCTACTCAGTAGTGGCATCGGAGGTGATGTCACCAGGTTTATTTGTTTAAAGGAATGACTTATTGTGAATGCAAATCCTCAAAAAGCACGTATGGAGTGAACAACACAGAGGTGAAAAATCAAAATTTTAAAAACTGAATAGGTCACATGGCGTCGAGCTGAACGGAGCAGGAAGTGAGTCAGCGTGAGGGTGAAAGGACGCCGCGTTTCTGAGAGGCGACGTCCTCTGACAGATTCTGAATGTTTTCAGGCTGAAAAACACCATGAAACTCCATGAAGGTCTCCCAGAGGCAGGCACCTTTGTTCTCTGATGAAGACCTTCATGAAGATTAAAAATCTGACTGACGCTCTGAGGCAGATTCCAGTTGGTTCCCTCTCCGCAGGAGGCGGGTCACAGAAGCTAAACATGACATTTCCTACGTCAGAGCGCGCGTCACGATTCACTGAATCCGTTTCACCAAAGTTTGATTTTCTACTGTTTCTTCTTGCTGAACAGGCTGAAGCGTTTCTCCTTGTCCTTCTCTTTGTCCTTCTCCCTCTTGCCAGGACTCGACTCGGTGGTGAGCGTGACGGCGGCCGGCAGCGTCTGAGCGCGCCCGGACACCGGCGTGCCTGGGTTGCTGCCCTGCATGTCGGTGCTAGCGTTCAGGATGGCCTGGATCCAGGTGCTCATCTCTTCCTGCAGGGGGCGACACAGGAATTGACAGGTTTGACGTCCGCAGCAGCGAGTAACAGGACAGATGCTAAAAATGGGCCACACAACATTTCGATTTGCAGGGCCCCAGACTGCGACCAGATGGTTGCATTTTGCTAATATTTTTTGAGACAGCACAAGTAATTTTTACAACTACACACATGCGTGACTTGCAACTTTGCCAATGTTTTTTTAATGTTGAAAAACGACGAGGGAGGGAGTCCGCCTCGACATTTTTTTCCGGCAAACAGACTCACCTACTCTCTCTGACTTTAATGTATTAAAATAATAATAATCCAAAACAGTTAATATGGGAAGTAACAACTCATGAAAGGAAAACTGCTTTTAATGAATTCAGAAAGTTGAAATGGGGAACATTGCATTGCAGATTGATTCAGGGTGTGGCCCCTAAATTTTCTTCTTGCGCTCCTAAAAATTTTCAGTAAGGGGCTGCAGCGGCCCTCGTAAAAAAAGTCAGTCTGGAGCCCTGATTTGAAATTGACGGATCCAAACTTACTTCATCTTTGGCTTGAAACAGATACTCATTTCCATCAGTGAGTCTGCAACAAAACCAGGAAGAGCAAACACACACGGATCAGTTCTGTTCACACACAGGTTACCATGGTTACCAGATACATAACTTGTACGATCTCATATAAGAAGCTTTCCTAATAAAACGTGGACTGAAGTACCTGAGTTTGAAGACGTGTTTCTTCTTCTTGTAGTCTGAAGCCACGTCACACGTCGCCTCCTTCAGGCCGATGGGTAACTCGTTGTGGTACGGGACTCCCTGAGCCGCCGCCTTGCTGTCTTTGTAGAAACCCATATCCTTGTTGTTGATGACACAGTACACATTGTGCCACGACCTGCCAATCACAGGTCAAGGTCAAGGTCAAGTTTATTTATAAAGCACATTTAAAAACAAAAGAGGTTGACCAAAGTGCTGTAAGCACTAAAATACCAAAAATAAACAATAGAAATAGAAAAATACAATATTAACACACACAATACACTGAAATAATGAAGTGTAATGATAAAAATAGAAAATTACAAAATTAAGTGCACAATCTACACAATCTTCGATACAGACAGTCTGGCTACCAAGAATGTACAGCTCAACATGAGTCAAAAGCTAACGAGAAGAGACAGGTCTTTAGCAATATAACGGTAAGCTGTTCCACAACCTAGTAGCGGTCACCTTTAGCTTCAGGCCTAGACATAGGGACATCTAAAAGACACTCGTTTGATGACCTCAGTGTGCTAGCTGAGTCGCATGACGAGTGCTGAGAGACGAGATGTTTTCTCTGCAGCAGAGGGTCTCGGCTCTTACCTGTTGGACGCCTTCTTGTTGTGCCCCTCCCACTCGTGTTTGCGGTGCAGGAATCCTTCGAGCTGTGAGGACGAGTCCTGGTTCTTGGAGGGCAGTGTGGACGACTGGCTGGTTTTACTCTTCCTGCCGGTGGTCGGGGAGGCACCGGGGCTCGGCTCCTTGGAGCTCCGCTCGGCCACACCGTTCACCAGCTCGCCAGCATCAACGCCATCCTGGATGACAATCAGAGAACATTACAGGAGAAAAACCTCTGCTTCACAAACTGTTGAACTGACTTGGTTCAAGACGAGCAGTTTTGATTCTGTAGTTTTTGTATTTATTGTTTGAGACTGAAGCTGAGATGAAAGTCTTCTTCTTCTTTCAGATATAAACTGTGGATTACAGTTACAGTGGATTAGCGCAGAGAGGCAGTTTACATGGCGCAACTTTTCACATCAAACGAAACACTTTTGTCGTGGTTCAGCCTTCCTTTTACAGGACAATGGCATGTTGGCGCCCCTGAAACCACAAATGTTTGAAACCGGGTTCCAGAGTGCAGTCTTTTGAAACTGTCACCTTCTTTCCGGCTGTGTAAAATGGCAAGCGGCGAAGCTGTGAACCTGGTGACGAAGGTAATGCTGATGCAAGTCAATGCATTCCACTCTGGCCACCACTAAACTCTGATTAAATACTCCACAGTGCACTAAAAGCAGGCCAAACATGATGACAGTCTTTTGAGGCAAATTTGTGTTTGCAGCATGATTTCAGAAGTCAATCTACGGCTTAATTTCTTTCATTTGTGGCTGCTTAGAACTTAGCAGCAACAGGACGTAAACAACTTTAAGCAGCTCCGACAGTAAGTCATTACAAACTCACACCGCAGACCACTGGCCTGGCATGCATACAACAGCATTTTCAGTTGTCCATGTAAACGCAGACATATTTTGAAAATGAAAAGAAAGACTTTTCTGTTTTCAGTAGGGCTGGTCCTGTGTAAATGTGACCTGAAAAGTGCTTTGTTGAAGAGAACAGTCTCTTCAAAAAGTTCGAGCTGCTTCCGTCTGGCCGCAGGTACAGTCTGCCCACTTGCAGGACCAACAAGCTGAGAAATTCTCTTATTCCATTGGCCCTCTAAATAACACAAGATGAGTTTGACTTTTCATTTACTTATTTATTTAATTATGTTAGGATCTATGTTGTACAGTATCTTGTATCATTATGGTCTGGATGTGAGTGGTACTGCTGGCTGTAAACCAGTTGCCTCTAAAGGATAACTGAGTTTTCCTTGACTTTGACCTTGAAGCTAGGGGCCAGAAACCAGCTCTCACTCCGAGCTCCTTATGGAAGAACAACTCAGGCTGATGTGTTCTTTTTGAAGCAGCACAGATGAGTTTTGTGAGACGAGTTGCATTCAGGGGTTTTCCTTCTTTCTATCTATTGAATGTAGTCAGATGAGTCTCACACAGACAGCCTGACTCCTAACAGTGCAGACATTAGAATTATACTTTTGCTCTAACAAACACGGAGGCTGATTTTTTAATATAAAAGTTCTAAAATCTTCAGTGTTCATGCTTCCCGGTTAAAAATTTAATCTGTTTCTCTGTCAAACAACTGACAGTCTACGTCCCTGAACACAACAACAGCAAATCACAAACTTTTACTGCAGTGAGACAACAGGAAGACACGAGTCGTGAGTACTGACCCGAGGAGAATCCTGGTCTGACGGGAGTCCGTTCTCAGTGATGACGCCGCTGCAGAAACACGGAGACAAACACACTGAGTTACCGTCATCACTTACAGCCAACAGCTGCACCTCCTGCAGCGTCCACTAGAGGCTGCTGTAAACAAAGATGTTGATGTTTTTCCGGAGCTTTCACCTCTGCTGTTGAGTTTCCTCCTGCTGAATCACAGGCGGCTCTGGAGACGGCGGCTTCCTCATCCTCTCCTCTTCCTCCTGCTGCCTCCTCACCTCCAGCAGCTCCAGCTAGAACACAGACAGACACACGGACAGCTGTGATTGGCTGAATGGATAAATAATTCAAGCTGCATACAGAGATCTGACATGAATTTAAACATAACGATGGAGGAAAGGAGATCTTGCATCCTCACACAGGACAGACTCCACTTATGATGAGTCCTGTGATGATAAAAGTACTCTTTTACATGAAGTGAATTGTGTCCTCCTCTGCTCACCGTAGTCAGCCTCTCCAGAGCAGAGAAGCGCTCCTCCCAGGTGGCGGCAGACTTCTCGAAGGCCTCGTGGCGTTTAATAAGCTTCTCCACCTCGTCCACGCTCTGACCGATCTCCCTGCTGGACAGGTATGGCTCCTGGCCCAGCAGCCACGCCTCGGCCACGCCCGCATCCCGTGAGAACTGGTGCACCTCCAGGACTGAGGGGGGCAGAGTCAGAGTGCTGTCACTCATCACTGTCTTTCACCAACACATCTCTTGCTATAACCACTAACTCAGGCTGCAAAGTTGATCAAAGTTTAATCAAAATCACAATATACACAACTGCAATGCAGGGAGGTGCAACACTCATTCAAGGAGGAATGTGTGTGTCAAAACACTTTTTAACTCAAATAATGTGGTGGTGCAGAGTCATTCCAACCAACTCTACAGATTTGAGAAAACATCTCTGTGTTGGTTCAGATCCCAGCCAAAATTATTTCAATATGTTTTTCAATGAAATTGAGTAAAATGATTTAAAAATGATCGTTCCCTTTATTATCAAAAAGCATGTCGCAATCATAATATCAGTCTGAATAATCGCAGTGGGTTATTCTCTCAAACTCATGCAGCTCTAACACTAAAGATTCTTTGCATGGGAAGAGTCACCAGCAACGTTTAACATCCAACGTAAAGAGCAAAGAATAATTTGTTGCCTTCCACTGCCGCAGCTCACAGTGATTCACAGAGGCTCAAGTTCAGTCTGTAACTGTGATGAAGAGTCTTTAGACGATTCTCAGGAAATGTTTGGAATGGTGAAGCAGCCACAGTCCATCTGTCCTAAAACATTGATGTGACTAAACCACCTGCAGCGTTTCCTGATTGGTCGGAGCCGGTGGTTTGAGACGAAGCTCACTCAGCATTGTTAAAGGACAGCGAGGGCCTGAGGAGTCTTCATCACCGCTGACTCAACACTGCTGCATCACTGCGGCGACCTCTGACCTCTGAGTCTGTCTGTCTGCCAGGCTTCATAGACAACAAAGATCAGCTGTAAACAGGATGTGTGTGAAACTTACTGAGTCGTAGCCACTCCCATCGATCCTCCCACTTGTCAATCATCTCTTTCCTCTTGTCTGTCAGCTGCAGTAACTTCTCTTTAATCTGAACAGAGAAACTCACCATCAGCACATATTCAACACACGAACATTTGGACTTCCTGTCTCACACCTGATTTTTCGAACAGCGGCTGTGTGGAGGAATCTCATGGATCTCAAATCAAACACACTGCGGCTCATTTCCTCCTGTTCCTCACCTCCTCTGAAGCATAGTGTTTTCTGGCCAGCAGGGCTTTCCCCAGCTCGATGCAGGAGGTGAAGCTGTCGTTTCGTGCGTCGATCTCGGCCTTGATGCCCTGGTGGTTGTTCATCAGCAGCTCCACTGATGACACGTCTCTGCACACACGAGGAAACACACACATTTACTACGGTTATCAGCTGACGTGCCAGAGTCCAGCAGACAGCAGCAAACGCTGCGTACCTGGGGTTCTCCTGGGCCTCAATGAGTCGGATCACATCCTCCATCCACAGCATCAGATCTCGGACCATGCTGAAGAACCTGAACTTGTCTCCAGCATCGAGGAGGCGGAGCCTCCGCCCGTCGCAGGCCTCCAGCAAACTCCTCCAGGCCTCCATTACCTCGCTCTCCCTCCGCTGGATGTCATCAGCTTTGTCTCCGGCGTATGCCGACTGGAGGCGCACGGCGTCCTCCTGCAGCTGCCTCACCTGCAACACAAAGGTAAAAGGTCTTTAAAAAAAGAGTAAATATCACTGTGAGGAACTGACCGCCAGCAAATTCATGCTGTTTCTATGAGCTGAGCAGAGGTCGGCTTCTGTAACTGAAGGTACCATAACACAACAGAATAAATGTGAACTTTAAATCACAGCTTAATAATCAATACAGTACGTTACTTCTGCCACTAGAGGTCTCTCTGCCAAAACAATGAAAACAAAAGACACTAAATGTGAGAAACGCATCAGTTCTAATAAACATTTTGTCAGACCTTTAAATGTTTGTAGAAAAAGAAGAAGAAGAAGAAGAAGAAGAGTGTTTATTGTCACATACAACAGTCTCAGTTCATTTGTGAATCGGTAAAACTGGTTCTTCACATCTGCAGCAAACATGTTTTGGATGACAGGAGCAAGTGGTGAAACTGCAGTTTCCCGACACTTTTCAGCAAACAATTTAACAGAAATTTGACTAACATGATTTTGTTTCATATTTTAATGGTGAAAAATACTGGAATGACCAGTAGGTCTGCAAAAGCTCAAACAAAAATAAACCAGGCTGCTGTGACTCACCTGTGTGCCCAGAGCCTGGATGTCATGTTCAAAGGTCGTGTGCATCCTTTGTAGCGTCTCCACCGTGTTCTGGTCGCGGCCGACCTCCTCCGGCAGCTTCTTCTGCTTGTCCAGAATTCGTCCAAGGATCTCCTTGGCGTCGTGGTAGAACTTGTGAAGCTCGAAGGAGGCTGCGAGGATCTGTGTCCGGGTGTCAATGAGCTCCAGCAGGTCTGCCCAGGCCTCGTTCAGCCCGTCCTTCCACTCTGCAACCGTTGCTGCATCGCCATGACCAGTGTTGATGAGCTCGTCTGCCAGACGGTTAACTGCGTCGACGCGCTCCTGACCGATGCTCCCTGTGTCTCGAGCGAACTCCCGGAAACGCTCCTGCAGCATCTGAGCACGGAAATCACAGGTCAGAGGTCAAAACAAGGACAAAACCTCTATCTTAATCAGAAGTAGTAGTAAGGTAATACTTTAGGTATGGTGCTGTTTGCCCCACAGACTGTAAATAAAGATGAATGACACATCTCCACTTCCTCTCACTGTGCAAATGTCTGCAGAGCAGTGACCTGGCATGCAGGGAAAAGAACACTCGAACACAAACCAGAGTGATAAGAACTACCTACAATGGACGAAACTGTCTCTGATGAGTACTCTGACTCATCGGTGTATGATGTACCCGTCCATGTTTTCACTGCACAGATGACAATAAACTTCATGATAAATACTTTAGTTTGAATCAGGTCCCATCTGCTTACATGAAGGAGCAGGGTTTGCAACCTATACGGCAGCCAGACAACAGGGGGCAATCAAATTGTTTTAACTTCACATTCTGTCATCCATCTTTACACACAGTCATTGGTTTGAAGTCAGGTCATGGGAGGGGCCACACTCGCTCAGTTAGCAGCAGTATTAACAGTAACAGCATATAGAAAACATCAACAATAAAAAACAAACAAAAGAACCCCAGTAACGGTACATTAATAGTAACTGCAGTAATCACAGGACTTGCAGTAACATACAGTAACATGTTCGTAGTCCTGTCCCAGCTCGTGCGACCCAGCCACCACCTCCCGCTCAGCGATCCACTGCTCGAGGTCATCAACCTCTCGGTTCAACTGGAAGAGGCGGAGCCTCTCGTCCAGTTTGCCTCGCCTCTCTTCCGACAGGTCCTTCAGGCCGGCATACAACTTATCCACCTGAGACTGACGCATGCTGATACGCTCACTGACACACACACACACACACACACACACACACACACACACACACCTGTTACTATGACAATGACAGAAACTGGACTGGGTCACTGGTTTAAAGTGTTTGATTCAGTCTAATGGGAGGAGGTCACAACAATAAACAACACAAGCAGTGATATTGTGTGTGTGTGTGTGTGTGTGTGTGTGTACGTGTGTGTGTGTGTGTGTACCTCTCAGGGTGTCCGTCAGCCACCAGTCCTCTGCTGGTTTTGGACAGCTGGTGGACGGTCTCTGCGTAGTCCTCCACTGCCTGCTCCACGATCTGATGCTTCTTCTGCATGGTAACAGCACTCGGCTCATCCTGAAGCGAGCGTGCACACAGAAAACCTTTACTGCTACAGCACATTTACGTAAATCACAATAATTTAAACATGAACATCACTATTGTTGAGAATATTGTGCTTAGATCTTCATTATTAAATGCTTTAAAATCTACTTCTTTGTTGCCCCAGACTTACCTGTAACAATTGTGTAATTTTGTAGGGTTTTTTTTAATGGGAACAACTTTATAAATTTTGTGAAATATGCTTTATTGGTTCATACAGCTTTTATTGTGAAAAACAATCAAAGTGTTGAGGTCTGTGGACAGTCACCATCAGGGAAATGACAGCTCTGCTCCCCCACCTTGGCTTTCTCCTCCGACATCATGTACAGCTCCTGCTCGCTCATCCAGGCTTCAGCCTCGGCAGCATCAAAGTAGTACTGCTGGGCTTTGTGCGCCTCCTCCAGCCGGCCGTGACGTCGCTCCGCCTCCTCCATCAGCTGCCTCCACAGCTCCTGCAGGTCGGTCAAACGCTGACGGATAGCATCCGCGCTAGAAGACTTGTCGTTCAGGAGGCTCTCACTGCGCTCCAGGATGTCGTCGATCCGAGGCTGATGACCCTGGATCTCCTTCTGCAGAGTCTGATGAATAGGAGGCCAGAAAGAGGGTGAACACACGTTAACTCCCATCATTCTCCAGCAATTATTGATTGTTTCTATTAACTGACTGACATGAAGAAACACAGCTTTTGAGGGGACGAGCTCAGTTTGATCATGTCAGTCTAAAGCATCAGCAATAAGAGGCTCCCTCATTAGAAAAGCTCTTTGAAGCATCAAGAGGAAAAAACTCTGACGGACTCAGATTTGCTGAAACAAGCATCGTCGTGTCGAGCTCATTTCATCAGACAAACTCACACACTGAGCTCTGAGAACTGATGCACGTCAACATGAGAGACATCACGTCGGTATCAGTACGTTCTGAGTGTGCAAGCTGACGTTGTTCAGTAGTCTCACCTGGTTCTTCTTGATGAGCAGCTGGACGGTCTGCAGGTTGTGTCCGTGGTCGGTGGATGTGGCCACAGGCATCCGCTCCTGAACCCACAGCTGGAAGACAGAACAGCAGACACGTGCTCAGACATGCTCACTTGAGGGTGGTGGTATAGACCAAACCTGTCTGATAAACGTGTTGCCTCCATCGCTCCTGTTTGTGCTAGTTACAGATGAAGACGAGTAAAACCTTCATCAGGACTTACAGATGTGCAGTTTGATTAAATCTGTTCAGTCCCTTCTGAAAAATTAATTTTATTGTAATCGTTCTTGTGATTTTTTTTTTTGCTATGATTTCAGTTCATCATCTGCGCAGTTTTCTATTTGGAAACCATGAAGACAACGAGCTCAGAGACTCTGCTGAACATGAAGCAAAAAACAGGAGAACCACTGGCTCAGAATCAGTTTCTACGTACGATCTCATCCTCCACGTCTCGGTTGAACTGGTGAACTTCTCTGGATGCCACCAGGAAGTTCCTGCGGAGTCGCAGCGGCTCCAGCAGGTCCTGGAACTTCCTCTCCACCAGCTGCCTCCGCCCATCCACTTCTTCGGTGTCCTTCACCTCCTGACCCAGCGCCTTCACCTGGCTCTGCAGCTCCACCACCTCCCGCTGACGCACCTCCACCTGGTTCTCCAGCATCTGCGGGCAGAGAGGCAGACTCAAACTACTGATACTAATATTACTACTGCATATACTGAGGCTAAAACTACAGCTAGTACTCTCACTATAACAGCAAACAGTGCTACTACAGTCTGCACCAGTGGGGTGGCATAATCACTAAAACAAAGACAACTGCTACTACTTTTTCTGAAAAAAAAAAACCCCAAAAACTTATACTAAACAGATACTGCTGTAGTACTATTGCTGCTAAAGCTACTCTTTAAGTTTAATAGTTTAAAAACTTTGACTACTCAGTGGTGAAAGAAGCAGTTGGATACTCAGAGCTTAATAATACTTAACTGAAGTAAAAGTCTTGATTTCAAAACTTGACTGTAAGCAGTAGTATCATGCATAACGTATATTATTTCATCTTGTATTTTTGTAAAGTTAATCAGTGAGGCAGTAACATAAAAGCAGCATCTCGTGTTTTTTTCTATCCAGTTTATATAATTATTTCAAATCAGATCTTGTTTTTGGGTAGAATCTGAATCTGTTTGGTAATCAGTTCCTGCAGCTGACATACCATTGCTCTCACTACTGCAGTAGTACTGTGTTTGTACCTGGTGTTTTTTAAGCAGGATGTTGACGGAGGTCAGGTCTTTGCCGTAGTCGTCAGACTGGATCTGACCCTCGAGGCTGCCCATCCATTTGTCTAGGTCTGCGCAGCTCTGAGTGAACAGCTCGGCCTTGTTGGCATCGAACAGACATTGAGCTTTAGTCTGCGTAGTGGACTCCAACTCCGCCCACATGGTGTGCAGCGCTGCCAGCTTCTCCTTCACCACAGCCTCTGTCTCCGGCTTCTCTGACACCAGCAGCATGCCGTCCTACAGTCCAAGAAACCATGAAAAACTCAGTGAAGTCAAACATCACCTACTGATGTGAAGTTGTGAATCTTAATAAAATTGAAAGAAATGTTATTATTTGTTTATTGGTGCTCACACAGTTAGCTTTCTATTCATCTGCATAGAGGATATAAACTCTTCGTTATGAAATCATTAGTCTGAGTAAGGTATGCTACACATTGAGGTGATTCTGTTTCTTGTGGTATCTTTGACTTCTCTCACTGACACATAGATCACATAGTTCAGAATCCTCTAATGTGCACGGTCTGTGCAGGGCACTGGTGCACCTGTATGATACAGTGAATGATGATGAACTGTGACAGACGATCCTGATCCACTACCTTCTGGATTTTGTCGAGCCACTCTTTGTTGGACTGCAGTTCAGCCATGAAGGCCTGGTGCTTCAGCCACTTGCTGTGCAGGTTCCTGGCCTCGTCGTAGGTCATGTCCTGAGCCGTAAGCATCTTCTCATTGATCCACAAAGACAGCTGGACACACAAACAAACACAAAATGTAAAGTGTTCCCATTAAAACTTAAAGGGTTCATCCTCTGGGAAGCAAGAATGTCATGAATAAATTCTATCTTGGACTGAAATGTTCGTGATGGATGACCCTGCCCCGTCCTCTTTACACCTCGTTTCCGAAGAGAAAAACTGAGTGTTAAGGACAAACTGAGTCCTCCTATTAGTGTGAAAATCTGAGTGAGTGTCAATGTTTGAAGTGGTTGAGGTGAGACTGACTTCCTGGCAGTCCTGCAGAAACTTCTGCAGGTCTCTGTTGTCCTTCAGTTTCATCAACAGCTCCACTGCAGCCTCTCTGTTCTTCTTGTGCCTGAAACATCAAGATGAAGGTCAGATCAGGACACCAACACACCATAAAAGAAAACGTCATGCTAATGACCAAGCAACACACTGTGCTAACAGTCGGAGCTGCAGGCCTTCAGTTTACATTTGAAAAACTGCAGAACCAAAACATGAAGAAACCCTTCACTGACTGTATTTGCCGGTAAGTTTATGTGGCAGAACCACAATAATCCAGTCTAACCAGTCCAGTCATGAAAAGCGATGTAAGGCTACTTCAACTCTAACAATAAAGCTATTTAAGTTGCAGGACCCTTCACAGCTTTAACAAACCTATGGTTCAAAGTTCACCTGGACAGAGGTTCAGCACTTTCATACCTGTCAGCAATCCTATGCTCTTGTGTGGAGTTACTTGAAACAAAACTCATTAAACCAAGTCAATGTCTGAACTGAAGCTCTCTCTCTCTCTCACTCTCTCTACCTGTCGTCTATGGAGGCAACTCTCTCCTGGATACGTTCGGCGTTGATGTTTCCGTCACTGGCCAGCCGCCTGCCGGCCTCTACCACGCCATTGATCTTGTCTTCGTTAGCATCCATTGTGGTCATGAAGTCCTCCTGCTTCTTGATGGCAGCCTCGGCACCCTCTAGAGTGGTGGGCATCTCGGTGTGAGCCAGGACGTACTCCTGCAGAGCGTAGACACGAGTTTTATAGTGATTGGGGTTTGTGGGACAGGAGCATGCTTAGGGTAAGTCTGAGCTGACGATGACGCTCAAGTAAAGGTCATGAGGTTATTAAAATCACAAAGGCTCATCGTCTAAGAAGCAGAACATTTTGTGCCAAACAACTCATTAGATTTTGAGACCTGCTGACATTTTGTACAAATGTTGATATTCCAGGAAAATTCAGGGTGAGGAATGTTTCTCCAGGGACCCAAATATTCACTCAGATCAGGGAAATGTTTTATTCCTGAGTTGGTTACACGAAGGTTTTAAAGAAATTGTGGAATTGTGACCAGAAGTACACATATTTGGATTAGGACAGAAGTGTTAAACAGACATCCAAAAATAACGATGTTCTCCTTTTTTAGAAAAGAAACGTTCTTTATCACTCAGACACTAGAAAGTCTTCAGCATGGGTCACAGGGCACAGACATCAGGAGGCGGGTTTCATAAATGTAAAGACACCAGCCTGTCCTGAGGCGATTCTTTTGTGCTTACCTGGTTGTTGAGGAAGGCCTCGGCCTGTTTGGTGTCCCTTAGGAACAGCTGGTAAGCGTGAGACTGGGACAGCAGGTTCTGCCGGTTCTCCCACATCTTGTGCAGCTCGTTCCAGCCAGTGTCGAGTGCCTGCAGCCTCTGTCGCAGGAACATGTACTGGGCATCTGTCTGGCCCTGCGTCACCATCTCACCCATGTCCCGCATCTTCTGGTAGTCCTCCTCGTAGTTATGAATCTCGTTTTTGATGCTTTCATGCTGAGCCATGAGCTTCTCGGCCTCAGCCAGCGTGTTGGGCATGTCCTCTGAGGCGATGGCCGTCTGAGTGCGGGATAGCCAAGACTGGAAGTCATCCAGCTCGCGCAGGAACTGCTGTAGCTTCCTGGCCTCCCCAAGAGACTCCTCGCGGTTCTTCAGAGTGTTCTTCATTTCCTCCCAGACAGCAGTGATCTCAGCCAGGCGACCTGTAATGGCCTTGGCCTGGTCGGGGTGCTCCTCTGCAAGCCGCTGGGCCTCACCTCGCAGATCGCCCAATTTGTCCTCGATGGCTGCCAAGTCACGCTCCATACCAGTTAGTTTGCGCTGCAGGGCCATGACGCCAGTGAGGTCGTTGCCCAGCTCCTGCGTGGACTCAATGACTTTGGTCTTCTCTTTGATCCAAGATTTAGTCTCATTGCAGTCAAGGTGGTAGTTCTGCACTCCCAGTGCTGAGTTCAGGGACTCCTTCTTCTGGTCCACCAGATCACGGAACTGGCTCCACCTAGACATAGAGAAAGGGATCATTACAGTTTACAGGTATGATCACACCTTCAGTTCAAGGTGTTTCTGTTTGAGGACAAGGTCAAGGTCATGACAAATTAATTTTGGTGCATTTTACATGTTTTTTTTTTCATTAACAAAACATACCCAGTCATTGGGTGTTACATCTATTTGTACCTGTTGTTAAGTTTGTCCAGCTGGGTCTTGATGTCCTTTTCGCTTGGGTGACCATTGTGCATCAGCTGCCGGGCAATCTGGTTTACCACAGCAACACGAGACGCCTGGTTGTTCATCTCCGGCTCCAAACTTTCAAACCTGCCAAGTGCACAGTTCACATGAATACAGTGCTGACTCAAAAAGCTGCACAATCACAGACACAAATGCAGCAATCTGCAGTTCTACCTGTGCTGTATGACCTCCAGGTCCTCCAGTTTTTCAGGGATCTCCATGCTGTTCAGCCACTGATCCTTCTCATCGATCCAAACCTCACAAGCATTTGCCTCACTGAACATCTTGTAGAGCGCAAGCGCATCCTGCAGTGCCTGTTTCCTAAGCTTTGTCAGTTCTGCCACTTCCTTGTAGCGTTCCTCAATGCCGGCCAGCCGACCACGCACCTCTTCTGACTCAGCCTCCCGTTCTGGCAGGGAGCTGGCCTGCTCGTGGAGTGAGTCAATGACCGGGCGGTAGCTGGCCACCTCTGCTGCTGCGTCCTTGTGTTTTCTGACCAGAGCTTGAGTGGAGAATTCATCATGGCCCGTCTCTCCGCTGGAGACAATACGCAGGGCGTCCAGCGTCCAAGCGTCAACATCATCTGCATCAGCCTGGAACTGGTGGAGTGCTAAGGCCTCCTCCAGCCTTTTCTTCCTCGCTGCTGCCAGCTGCTCCAGTGCCACCCACTGAGCCTGCAGGTCAGAGATACGCTCCTGGATCTTGGTGGCAGCGAAGTGGCCGGCCTCAACCATGGCCTGGCCCTCTGCAATGGAGTGTTGAAGGTGGCCGGCACGGCCGCTCATCTCATCTTCCAGGGCACGTTGCTGACTGAGAAGGCGCAGTGCTCCTGTCAGGTCCTTGCCATGCTCGACAGAGGACAGGATCTGCTCCTTTTCACGGATCCAGCCCTCCTCCTCAGCCATCTCCCAGAAGAACTTCCAGAGACGGCGGGACTCTTCCAGGCGGGCACGGCGCTCAGCGGCCAGCTGGGTCAGCTCCTGGTAGCAAAACTCCAGGTGTGAAACTCGGTCCTGGATGACCTGAGGGTCACAGGGCTTGTAGCCTGGGTAGGAATTCACTGTATTAGTTTCATTTTGAAGGTTTGAAATAATCCCGACTGTAGACGGAAACCAAAAACCACTACAGAAAGTATCTTTTCACTAATCGCCTTGTCTAAGTCAAATCTTTGCCCCTGGCCCCACAAGATTCCTTGTTAGAAAATCATTTGCAAAAACAGAATTAAAACATCATTACTAAGGAAGAACATCTTAGAATATCAACAAAATATTTTAAAGCAAAGGACGCTGCTCACTGTTGTCGCTGACAGAGTACTTGCTGGCATTGGTGGTCACTGCCTTCACTCTGTCAGCTTGAATAGCAATGTCAGCCTCCACCAGGGCGTGTTTCTGCAGCAGGTCCTCCACACCCAACAGATGCTTCCCATAATCCTGAGACAGCAGCAACATCTGAACGCCAAAAATGGAAAAACATACAGAGAGAACCAACAGTTAGGATGGCAATGATCAGCTTCCTGCTCAGAACTTCTAGACTTTTTTCTGCACTGGACTAAAACAACACTTATATCTATCTTCTCTTCTGACCCTAAAAAATACCAAGTAAAACTAGGTTTAGTTACAGAAGATAAGACTTCTGTCCATGTCTATGGTCAACAGCGTACCTTCATCTCGTCCATCCAGTCCATGATGTAAAGCATCTCTTGGAAGACTCTCTGCAGGCCCAGGTTCATCTCCAGTCTCTGTCTGCGGGCCTTCAGCAGTTCCAGCAGATACTCCCACAGCCGGATCACGTTGTCCTTCCTGGCTGTGATGCGTTTGATGTCATGGTAATGCTCCACCTCCAACTCCTTTGCTACAGCGACTACAGCCTGGACACGCTCCTCGTATGCTGCAATGTCCGTCTCAATCGCTTCATGCTTCTTGGTGGCTGCCTCTACAGCCTGAAGGTCAAAACCAAAGTTGTCCTGGAGAGAAAAAGGAGGCAGCAGTTAATTTATAAAACCAATAAAAATATGAGAACATTCTTTAATTGGGAGGCGCACATGTGATTGATAGAACAGCTCTGACTGCTGTAAGACAGATGCTCATGTAGAACAGCACCTGCTAACTGCTGCTGTTGGTGCATCTTCCTACCTGTGACACTAGTCTCTGGTTTTCGCTTAGCCACGTCTCTCTCATGGCGGCCTTGCGATCGAAGCGTCTGGCGAGTTGTTCCAGTTTCTCCTGACGAATCAGCTCTGTTCTCAGAGCCAGCTCTCTCTCGTGCTCGGCTTTCTCCAGTCGTTCCCAGGCCTGAGAGATGAACATCATCACCATCAAACCATTCTTAAAGTTATTTAGAACTGTAAAGCAACTTCTGCCTTCATTAACTTTAATGTTGCTGCAGGCTGTTTAAAGACTTCCGAGAACTGTGAACATCAGAGCAGCTCAGTCGTTTGATGGACTTTATTCTGTGAGCTTTGATTCTGGTTTTGAAAGCAGTTTAAGTCTGAACACCTGTACTAAATCCAGATCCAATGAAGTTCGACTTCATAACATTTGTGAATAACAAATATTTGATGAATAAAGATTTAGTTCAGATCCGTAACCAGCATTTGTTTACTGAACAGGCAGAAACAGTCTGGCTTAATGTGTCTGTTTGATGACAGATTTAAGATTGACAGATAAATTAATTCTTTGTCTGTGTTATACTCTGCATTAATGTTAATTTTTTACAGCTGATATTGTAAGAAGCTGTTGCCTAAATGTTTCTGCATGTTTTTGTCTTTTCTAATAAAACAGCGCAAGTGGAGATCAAATAATCAATATTTGACTGAGCAGGAACTGGTGATTTTTATGTGTTGTTTTGTCCAAAACCAAACAGATTCAGTTCTATGTGAAAGAAAAAAAACCTGGAAACTATGATTTTTGAAATACTTTTTTCCTTCTAAAATTTTTATCATCTTGTTTGTGGAGTCAGAGAATGAACATTTGAAAAACATATAATCTGCAAATAGATCTAAAATAAAACAAACTACTGAGGCTAAACCCAGAATTGTAAATAAAAGTTCAGCTGGGGTTGATAGATTGACAGAATAAATTTATGTTTAACACTTCACAGAAGAAAAAATGAAAAAAACAGCACGCACATCCAAAAACCATATAGGGTGGGTGCTGGACAAACACAAGCAAAGCATAGAAACAAAAAAAGGGGTCCGCAACACCATATGGCTCCAGTGCAAAAAATTTATTAAATACCCATGACGTTTCAAGCTACAAGCTCTTCCTCAGATGTTCATCTGACCCCTTTTTTTGTTTCTAACACTTCACAGAACACATCGTGTTAAAAAAACAAAGAAGATGTGTTTGTCAGGCTGAATACTGAAAACAAACATGTTCATGACAGACGGGCTTCGAAAGGTTCGAAACCTTCACCCTGACGGAGTTGCAGCAGCTCTGACCTTGTTGATATCTGAGATGAGTTTTCCCTCTCGGGGCATGTAGACCTTCTGGTTGTTGGCTCTCATCTTACTCTGGATGGTGAAGAGAAGAACTTCCAGGTTTCCTTTCTCCGTAAACCTGAGGTGAGAGGAGCAAATGATTCAGATTCAGACAGCAAATGGAGGCGTACAGAGGAAGTGACCTCGTCATAAGTGGAATTCTCAGACACTATTTTGTGTGGTTAAATTAACAACAGCTGAACGTAAAGGTTCTGACTTTGGAGGTTTCTCGACGGTTCGGTAGGTGTTGAAGGCCTGAAGTTGCTGCTGGACTCCGACCAGTGAGTTGGCGAACTTCCTGTTGTTGAGGATGATGATGGTCTGTTCGATCCACTCCAGCAGGTCCGAGGCCAGAGACTCGTACTTCTCGATCATTTTCTCTGTCTCAATGGCATTATCCAACACCTGGACAGACAAACAGACACATCTCCAGATTCTTGCCACATTCTGAAAGGATGTGACTCAAACATTAGCGGCAATAAAATGCTCCATGTTCACCTTCAGATCTTTCAGCAGCAGCAAGGACGTCTAGCTGAGCTGCTGCTGTGCTTTAATACGCTTTTAAAACCCAGGAGTTCGTTTCCGTGTGAAGCCTGACACCTATTGGTGAAATAAAGGATGACGCGTCTGTCTGCTATTGGCTTTTCTGTGGTGCACAGTGATGTCACCACCTGTTGAAGTTCCTTTGTGATGCACAGCTTATGACTTCCTGTGTCATGTTTTTGAGGGATATCAATTGTGATTAACACGTAAACAAATATTTCTGGTATTGATCTAGTGAATACCGACACAAGCTCACAGATTACCACTAAAAAAAAAAAAACACGCATCAACCTGTGTCGTAACGGTGAGTTCGTTACCTTTCCGATACGTTTGCCCTCCACCTTCAGAGCTTTCATCTTGGAGAAGTAGTGATAGTAGGTCACCACGTAGGTGATAACCGACTTCTCATCTGGATGGTCCACGCTGATATCTGCAACACAAACCATGACACAACTTATTCTGTGATGAGTTGCACATTTGCTCACAATGACCTTGTTTCTCCAAAAAGTTTTTCTGTTTAAAAATACAGCAGAGAAACAGAGTGTGAACGGGTGAAACAGGGCTGACTGACAGAGGTGTTGTAAGAAGCACGGGGAAGTGCGACGTGAGCTACAGCTCGATCTGCTCAGAGGATGACTATATTTATTTACAAGTTTATTCTCTCTGATTCGTCACTTTCTGACTGAACAGCCTTGTGGAAAAGACATTTTACAATTCTCATATTATGATCTAACCAAATTTGTTAAAAAAGGTCATTTGGTGCTTTTAAAGTCATTATATTAAGCAGAGTTCTGTTCCTGTTCAGACATTGTGGGTGTGTCTCCACTCCAGGCTGGTACGACGCACCGTGTTGTTAGATAAAGTCAGCCAAAGTCCATGATCGATCTAAATTAAAAAGAAAAACTAAATTTCACTTCACTCTGGTTTCTGGTTTGACCATCATCTATCCTAAAATACAAATACTATTTTACACATCAAGATACTTCAAAGGCTTCATAATTAAATCTTTAAATGAAGGGATTTTCTGTACATGAAAACTTGAGGGAAGTTATATTTTCAAAAACACACGGGAAATGTTGAAACTACAGTTAATGTTACTGACATGATGTTGAAATGACCGTTAACATGTTGTTTCTCTGTCTATTTTAGAACCAGGCGCATCTCACTAAAAAAAATTGGCAAGCCCCCTGAGCTGAAGCATAGCGTCGTTGCTGACGTGCATCCAATGTGCGGCATGCTGTGCGGCTGCTCTGATCTGTTTAAATGGGTGCTGAAAAAAACAAAAAGCAAAGGCGCTGCCGAAGCAGATGCAGAACATGTGTCCTGGGAATCAGATGTCGTCCGCAGCATTTGAGCGATTTTGTTTCTCACCCTCTGGATCGAGCAGCTTGGTCAGGCCCAGGTGTTGCTCTGCCAGGTTAAACGCGTTCTGCAGGTTGTAGTGAGCGTTTGATTTCTTCAGCTTGTCAAAGTCGATCAGATCCGGCCTGAATGAAAAATGAACAACACACACAACTTTATTTACAAAAAAAGGATCAAGTCTGGGACAAATTGATTCTGGAGGTACTTTTGAGTCTTTTTAATGAGTCCAACTAACAAATTTGATAAGATAGACCTGATTAACAAGTGACGGGTTTGATGTTTTCAGATTGAACTGAATTAAAGAAGACGAAGATGATGATGATGACCATACCTGTGTTTGTGGATGAGGGCGTTGAAGGCCATGCCGTCTCTCCAGCTGGTTGTGAAGTTGTGGATGTTCACATTGGGATACCTGAAGAAAAAACAGGAGAACAAACAAACACAACAACCGTAAAAACGAGGCGACGAATAGAGAAAGCGCTGCAGGGGGTGTCTGTGGCTCAGGAGGTAGAGCGGGTCATTCAGCCATCAGAAGGTTGGTGGTTTGATCCTCCTGATAGCTCCTCCATCAATGTTTAAGCATTTCAGTGTCACTTTGTAGTGAAGCCATGAGTGTGTGTATGTGTGTTTATGTGCGTGAATCAGTTTACAGGTGAGTGTCGAGTTGTCGCAGTGCGTCTCACCCTGCCGTCTTCATCTGACACCACAGCAGCAGAGCGTCTTTGGCCGACCTCTTCTCTTTGTTGTCTTCAGTCTCCACACTGATGTCCTGAATCTAAAAAAGTGAGCACACGACACAGTCACACCTCCACCTGTCTGACAGGTACAGTTGAGTCCAGCAGCTGCAGGACAGTGATTGGTTCTCACGGTCGCACCTGTTGCTGCTCACAGGAGGACAAAAAACAAACACCTTTACCCGTAACCTCGCTCATTAATTACTCTTCCAAAGTTAGCTGAGGAGTATCTGCTCAAGTATTCTCATTACTTTACTCATCACTCAAAGAGGAGTATTCATGTACAATACTCAAAACTTTCCATTAGTGCTGTTTCGTATTTTTGTCTCAATAATGCCTTGAAACTATTAAGTTACTAATGACTGACTGAGACAGCAACAAAATTAAGTCATTGTGTTATTTTCATTTTTTAAAATGAGCTTCAGGTCCGCATGCTTCTCCTCTTTGGGGGGTTGCTGCCTGTTGTTACCTGGAAGCGGAGAATGATGGTCCAGATGAGGCCCAGCGTCAGGCGGTGGTTTCCGTCCACAATGTCGTGGGAGCCCATGTTCTCCAGGTGAACCCTCTGCTCCTTCAGGAACTGCAGAGCTTTGTCCACGTTCTCCAGACAGTGAATACGCATCCGACCTTTGGTGGGCTTTGGCTGCAGACAGGAGAACAAACAGAAGAGCCCGAGTCAGGACGAAGGATTTTAAGGGAGCTGCAGTTCCTGAAATGTCCACCAGATGCCCCTGTGATCAAACTCTGTGTCGAAGTGAGGGCGCACTCACATTAGGCAATTCATACTGTGCCTGAGCACGTTTGACCCTCAGAGTCCAGTTTTTCTGACTAGTCCGAGCTCAAGCAAGACACTCTGTCGTCCCTAGCACGTCGAAGGAGGTGGGGCTCTTTCTGCATGCACATGCACGAGCACAGACACGGAGTGCTGACATCACTGTGACTATGTGTGGAGGATTCATTTAAGCAAGCAAAGTCCAGATAAAGAACAGCGGAAAAATCCGAGACTGTCTGTTCGATCGCAGATACAAGTGAACATGTGAGGAAAGATGAAAAAAAAGAGACAGTAAAAGGTCACACTCCCTAGATCAGGTAACTCAAGTGTGCTCAGGCGCAGATAGACTGGAGCACTGTGAGTGCAGGCCAGCGGGGGAGAGGGGAGAGGGGAGAGGGGGGACATTCGTGCTTCAGCATGATATGGGACATCTGGGCCCAGTGTGAGTGCGCCCTCAAGCAGAAAACCTCCAACTTCTCCCCACAGCTGAAGTGATGATGATATTCTGATGTCAGCCTGGGGGCAGTTTTTCAGAATTAAAATCAAAAGTCGTGAAGTCAAACCTGTTGCAATCATACAGACACAGAATGTGGAGAACTCTGACCGTCTACCTGGCCCTGAACGCAGCACAGGAAGTGAGGGAACAGTGAAGTGTCCTTTGTCTTCAGACAGGGGAGGCAGCAGCTGGGTGGCAGCCAGAACACTCTCATATTTTATCTGCGCATTTGAGTCCAAAATGACGGCAAGCAAGTCCTATGGCTCCGCCCCCCCGCCCCAAAGTCCAACAGGAGGAAAACAGGAAGGAGGACACACCTGGCTCAGCCATGACATCACTCATCTGTGCTGCTCAGAGCACTAAAACTACCATCCAACACTTTTCCATGCTGGCATCTGTGTACTGTGTGTACTGAGCGTAGACTGTAAAGTGTGTTTATTGTGTGCAGTGCGCACAATGTGTGTACTGTGTGCAGTGTGTGTGTGTGTGTGTGCGAGCAGTGTACCAGTTTCTCTCCTGAAAGGACCTCCAGCAGTTTGATGAGCATGCGTCCGTCTCTCAGGTCCATGTAGAGGTCTGTGATCCTGCAGGAGACTCTGGACAGGTGAGAGTTCACCCACTTAGTGAAGGTCTTCTTCTGTACGGCCTCCCGCTCATCTGCGCGCACGCACACACACACGCACACACACACACACACACACCATCATAAAGTCAGTCCATACAACTCAGCTGTGCCTGAACCTTTTTTTTAGCTTCATTACCTTGTGTGGTTACATGGGCTAACAGCTTTAAACCAGATTTAAATGTGCCAACAGTCATTTTCACACATTCATGTTCCCCAGGGGATGAATCCCACATACTTGATCCTCCATATGTTCTTTCCAAAGTAAAGTAACATAAAGTGGATAGTGAAGGAGGATACAGACCTTTGTCCCTGGGAGAATGGAGAAAATTTAGGAACAAAGATTTTGAACTGATTTCAAAAATTTTGTGTCAAAAAACAAACGAAAGTCAGTTTGATCAGCAGTTTTTAGCCAAGATAAACATTTTTGGATCTTGGCTGTCAAATCATCATTTTACTTTACTTTTTATTTTGGATTTTCAGTCCTGCATGCTGTCTGCAGGTATGTCTGCAGCCTGAGAGCTAAAACTGAGGGCACACACACAGAAACTCAACTTGAAAAAATAACAGTGGATCGAGCTTGTGATGCTCTGACTTCAGCACTCTACTTTGGGATTATCTAGCAGCCGGCCTGAAGGTCGCACTGAGGTCATTTCAGACAAAAGAACAACAGAAATCACTTTGCACATCTATTGAAACAGGACAGGTGCGTTGGAGAAAGAAGACCAAAAAGTTGCAGGACTCCCGCACACTGTCTAAAGTATTGCAAGTTATTCAGTGTGCGGGAGTCCTTCTGCAGACAAAAGAACAACAAAAAGGACAAACTGTTCAATCAATAATTAATTAACAGAAGTCATCAGTCATCTGTCATCAACAGCAGGCACAACAAACTAAACCAGTTCTCTTTGTATTCATTACAGGTGTTTGATATCTGGCATTTTCAGTAGTGTAACCTTGTTCATTAAACAGTGTGATCAAAGTTAATAATCAATCACTTGATCACAAAAACATATTTACGGTCATGTCAAAAAATGATCACATGACGACACTGATAGTGCAAAACGATTTTGACTTGGCTAATATTATTACTCTTTTTTTACTTTGTGCTTAGGGAACAACATTTCCCATGAGGCTTCCAGGGAAGAACAGTGTTACCATGGAGCAGTTAGCAACTTGTTTTTCTGATTCTACATCAGTTCATATGCAGTCACAGTGTGTCAGCAGCTCCCGTCTGCAGAGTTTTCATGGTGTTCACACAAATATCGCTGGATTACTTTGATACTGAAGAAAAGATTGACCATGATGATTCTCAGGACGTTCTGCAGACTCTTTGCTCTGATTTCTGAGACGATTTATGGACGTTTGCTGCGGATTAACATCGGAGCTGATGATGTTATCAGGAAGTGTTAGTCACACTGAATGACATCAGCATGTGGTTTGTGTGTGTGTGTGTATTCACAAGTGACCATTTGTGACTCTGAGATGTGTGTCTCTACTTGAGGCGATCAGGATCCACATCGTCAATAAATCTGTAACCGTTTCTCTCCAGCTAAAAGTGTTCACGAGTTATTTTGGTGTTTGACAGGAAGCAGGAAGTCATCAGCAGGAAGGATGTGAGAGGAAGTCTCCTTCAATCAGCAGAGAGCCAATCACAGTCCTCGAAGTCTTATGAAACAATGTCAAACAACAACTTTTTGTTCATCACTTCACATGAAATACTTTTTCTTCAGTACATATTTGATGTACACTTTAATGAAGCTGTTCAAATCATGGTCAATAATTCAGAAGCCCCGCCCCCAGCTTCCTGTTTGATGAGTTCATCTGTCACATGACTGAGGTCTAACATCTGTGTCGTTAACAATGTTGTGACTTTGACCTGCAGGTCAAAGCCTGCAGATGGTGACCAGACAGGTCAGTCCAGGCTCCACCCACTGACAGAAGACATATTGATTATTGATCGGTGAGAGGCCACACTGTCTTGCTGACTTAACATTAACATCTTTATAATATTTTTAAATATTTCTACAGCGATTTATAAAATTTCTACTCAGGGTAAATAAATATCTGCAAAATGCTCTGCCAACTTTTGATAACAAAACAGTTAGTATCTTCATATTAATATCAATATTAATTTTACATTAGCTGGAACTGAACATAAATTCAATATTAAATATCAAATGTGGCACTAATCACTGTTATCCATCAAAGTTTGGTCTTTAAAATTAAATTAAATTAAATTAAAAATAATTTGGTTTATCAAAATCTAAATTTGCATTTTAATATCATTAATTAGAAGAAAATATTAAAAATCCACATTAAAATTTTACTTTTCAGGGCTCCATACTAAGTGTTTTTTGTTGTTTTTCTTTTAAACCAGGAGCGCTGTAGCCCCTTACTGAAATTTTTTAGGAGCGAAAGCAGAAATTTTAGGGGCCACACTTAAAAATCGATGTGCAACACAAATTTCAACTTTCTGCATTTATTAAAAAATAGTTCTCTTTTCATGAGTTGCTACTTTCCATGTTAACTGTTATGAATTTGGATTATTTTTATGGATTTAAATCAGAGAGAGTAGCTGACTCTGTTTAAATAAATTCCAGTTACAAAAGACACCTTAATTATATTTTGGGTTATCAAATAATTACAAAATCAGGACATCAATAAAAACAAACAATACTAATTAATCAAAAATATAACCGTTTCTTTTCAGCCTCTGCTTGACACAGTTCACAGTTTAAACACAGCATGCAGATTTTT
>JAQLOL010000019.1:396779-410166 GCA_029783665.1 Naso thynnoides
ATAAGACACATTTGTGTTTAATCCAACGTGAAAAATTAGAGATTGTTTTGGGTTTTTTTGCATCACAACTCAAACTCATCACATGACCACGCAGCTTGTCAGCAGCCAATCACACCCACGACAACCAGAGACCTGAAATCCTCTGAGTCACGTCTGATTGATTCACTGCAGGCTAAATATGAAGCGACAGCTTGCAACTAGCTTAGCTTAGCATAAAGGTGGAAACAGGGGGGAAGCAGCAAGCCTGGTTCCATCCACAGGGACACACTGGAGCTCATAACTGCTGAGGATGATAAGATGTCGATCAGTTTGACACCTGCAGAGCTCAGATTGGTTTTGTCTGATCCTACATCTCATGTCTAAAAAAAGGTGCAGACTGAACAGACGCGTCGCTGTGTTGGACATTTCCACCAAATGGAACCAATTCAATTCCTTTTCTGCACCTAATTTTGAATGAACAGAAGCATTTCCACCAAGAAAAACAAAGGTTTAGAACTCCAAAAGTTAGTTTCCTCCAAGTACTAAAAAATTGCAAGACTGATTTCCTTGGCAGCTTAAGTGGGCGTGTCAAACTCTAGAGGGGGCTGTGCATTGCACTGATGGTTTCACTCAAAACTGACAGGTGGACTGATAGCACCGAGGTTCAAAGAACCCTGAAGAGGACTGGTACTGTGCTTTCCAGACAGTCTGCTGGAGACACAGACTTCACATGGAAAATTACCCATAGTTCACAGCAACGGACAACACTGATGTCAAAGAATTATGATTATAATTATAATTAATTAATAATAATTATGATTATAGTAAAAAAAAAAAATCATTACAAGATTCCTCACGCAAACTACACAAAATGAGTCTATAAACTGTAACATTAACCCATCGAGAGAGAAACCTTGAGATGAGCTGCAGGACTTCTGATTTGTCGCCATGGAGACGAGGGAGGACTGATGGCCTGTCTGGGATGACGACACAAACGCGGAAAAAGCCACATTTTTATATCATAGTTCTTGACTTCCTCCTCTTGCTCTGGTTTCCTGACGTCTCCCTTTAAGCGACACACACCACATGAGCCATCACTGCCTCGTAATCTCTGAAACTGTGCAGTCCAAACGTCCCTGTTCGCTTCAAAGAAACATCTGTCAGACATGTCCACCTATGAGACAGTCGGTTTGTCTTTTAGCTGAAATATTTTTAGACGACAGATTTCTTTGTGTTTCATATCCTGCCTGAAGAACAGCTGATCAGACACGAGTCAGCCATTTTTCATTTTGAGGGATTCGTCCTGTCAGACATATCTGACCGACCGTTAGCTCATTTCTTCGTCCTCTCTCTCCCTGTTCTGCTGTCTTGCAACAGGAACTATGTTTCAGCTCCATTATTGATCCATTTAGTTGTCTGTGTCATTAACAGAACTGATTGAGAGTACAGTAGTGAATCTAAAACCAGTCGTCTATTATTGTCGATCCATTACTCAGCCATTCGTTTACAGATCGATCAGTGATCGAAGTGAATGTATTAAAGCCTGAGAGCAGAGGAGCAGAACAAACATGGGGTACATAATATTTTACAATGTTAATGCTAGGTAGAAAATTAAACGCCAACTATTTTGATTATTGATTAATACTTCAGTTATTTTTCAAATAAAAAAGGAAAAAGAACTGCTGGCTCAGCCTCTTCAGTGTGAGGATTTGCTGGAGTCTTTGCGTTGTTTGGACGAAAGAAGCAGTTTGAAGACTTGAAGTCTTTGCGTTGTTTGGACGAAAGAAGCAGTTTGAAGACATCACATTGGACTCCTTCACACTATTTAGATATTTCAAGAAATTAACAATTCATAAAATAATGTGCAGATTAATTGATAATGGAAACAATCCTTAGTTGCAGCCCTACTTCATGTCACAATGTTTCTGCATCATTAATAACCATCACAAAACAGAAAAACTGAGTCCAGGAGAGGAAACATACGTCTATCCGTTATCACATGAAATACCTCCTGCAGCGTTCTGAAAAACGTTTCATCATGTTGATTATTTACAAGAAGAACGTTCCCAAATGATCTCCAAACAGAAAGTTGTCATGGTTACATCCACACTGGGGTTCTACAGAATGTCCGGAGAACCTCCTTTGAAGGATAACACACAGTTAAATGTTACCTACCGAAGTGGATTATAAAGGAACCTCCAGTCAAACATGTTAGAAACTCTGTTAGGAGACGTGTGCTCCATGACAAAGTTCTCATACAGGTTCCCAATGACCTGATGTTCTTACCATGTCCATTCCTCACAGTGCATACAATCCTCAAAACACATTTTATACACATGGCGTGAGATTAAATGAACCATGAAGGTGTCTATGGAAAAATCAGAGGACATGTTGAAGAGAATGTCGGGCAAGTTTTGTGGTGAGCGAGCTGATCTTTCAGAAGCTGAAACCTCATTCAGAAGGAGAATTTGAGAGAGAATGTCTTGTTTCTGCCACGGAGCTACTAAACGCCGTCAGAGTCAAACTGTCAGTTTGTCTGAATAACTTCAGATGAAGTGAAAACCTTTCCTGGAGCTCAGTGTCCTTACAAAGAACCTCTGAGAAACAGCCTCTCAGCTCCCTGCTGTCAAGCGTGAAGCGAATTAAAGATAACACAGCATTTTCCTGAGGGTATTTATTAGGGGTGTAACAATACGTTTTAACGATACGATGCGTATCACGATACATGGTTAGATGATACAATACAAAAACAATATGCGCTCACTCTAAGTGATATGATATGACACAATTCAATGACTAGAAACAGCCAAAAATAGAGGAAAAGAATATGCCTATTTCTCTACAGTGGTAGAGGATGTAAAACGCTGGAAAAGCTTGATACACTGAACTACACAAACATTCAGTGCAAGGCCCCTATTCAGTCTGTGTGAACAGCAAACGTCGACTGAAAACCTCTCGTTCTCCTGCAGCTTACCTGCCATGATCCACCCTTACCTGAAGAGACCCTGACACAATACACACGCCCAGAACATCGGAGAATGAATTGGAGCAATGTTTACAACTATTTACCATTATCAGTGCAAAAAGCACATTCACATACGTTCGACATGCTAAATGCAAGGAACTGGTTCTTTGTATCAATACAATCGATTTTTACGTTTTATATGGATACAAGTCACACTAAAAGGATGATTTCCTTATTAACTATTGATGTGGTTTGATCGTAGGAATATTAATCAATACCCTCATGTATTGCAATACCTCATGTACTCATATAATAATGAGAAGAACATAATTTTATAGGATTGTTGAGATTCTCTAAACATTCAACTAATATGAAACTTTTCCATCATGCAGTAAAATGTGGCTTCCACCAAGGTTGAGCGTGTTTTGGGGGTAATTGTTGTTTCGGGAGGGGGGGGGGGGGCAGCAAGTCTTGCCCCGGGCCCCTCCCGGGCTGCATCCGGCCCTGCATGACAACAGAACGGTTCTGTCGAGGTCCACAGACTTCATGGAGGAGGAACCTGGCGGAACGTTTGTTTGCACCGATTCAGATAACGTCAGACCAATGTTCCGCAAACACGTTTCTATCGTTGTTTATTTATTTACTGAGAGGGGGCGAGGGGCTGACCACCATCAGCCCCGCTGTTTATGTTTTCCAGCATTTTCTCCTCAGCTTCCTGCCCGTGTGTGTTGAACTGCGCACCGGCCTGCAGAGCCTCCGTCAGCCGCGGAGAGCTGCTGCAGGCCGGGCACATCGCGCTCATTCTTCCGCTACGAAAATACACCCGCAAATGTGTGACGAGTGATTTTATGGCGTAAACGCTCCGTAGTTTATTGTCCTGAACACAAACATTCACACACACACGCACACACACATCACCTCCTTCTCTCGCGGCCACGCCTGTTTTTGCGTCCATGCATGGCGCACCGTTATTATCCTCCATCCTCCCTGCCCAGACAAATGGCTGCTGACGGGGCGGGGGGCGAGCAGCGGGCATGCGGGCTGAGGCGCACCGCGGCACGGCTTCAGAGAGCGGGCCGCACCGGCAGAGAGGACCGGGCCTCCGGTGGAGACTTTGCGCTTCAGACCGTAGCAGAAGAATCCGGTAAACCAGATTCAGCCGAGTCTCCTCCGACATGAAGCGAAGTTTGCGGAGGATCCGAGGCTTCAGCGTGCCGCTCCGCGCAGCTCCAATCACAGCCGCGGCAACAATAGAGACGCAGCGGAGACAAGCGGAGACAGAAGGAGAAGCTGCTTACCTGCTCAGAGGATCAAAGCGAGTCTCCAAACTTCAGCTGAGATGAACAAGAGTCCGCAAACTGGCATCCGACACGGAGAGGACAGAGCGACAGACAGAGCGACAGACAGGAGGGAGGGAGCTGCTGCTGCTGCTGCTGCAGGGAATGACGGGAAAGAATCCGCACTGGCCCCCCCTCTCCTCCTCCTCCTCCTCCTCCCTGAGCCTCCTCCCCCAGCAGACTCTTGATCAGTTCTGGTCGAAATCAAACTGAGATTCTCTTTCATTTCTCTGAGCAGAGTTTGAGCTGCATTCAAGATCAACTCTGAAAGGCATTCTAGCGCCCCCTATAAGCAGCAGATTTTTTTTTTTTTTTAAATCTTTTTAAGATCCCGTCATGTATGTTTCCTAAAGTCTGACAGTGTCAAGTTCCTTCTGCAGGTGGCGCTGAAGGAAACATCATGGAGTTATTAGCATGTGAAGGGTTCATCCTCTGGAGAGTCCGTAGTGCTCAAGTCCTGCTGCTTAGAGGACAACAGAGTCACACACTGAGCGTTCTTCATCATCATCATCATCATGATGGATGTGAAATTCTGTAGTTCCTCATGATGATGATGAATTTGTGACATCAGAGCCGTTGAACCTGTTTGAAATGTTGAATGAAGGTTTTTCTGCAGAAGCTAAACACTGTGTTTTGCCTTCAATAATTTTATTTTCATGAATGTTAAATAGGAGTTTTTTTTTCTATTTTTAAGCTGTTATTTTACTTTAAAGCCCAGCATGGGCAAAAAAATCAGACCCCAACACTCTGGTTGTCTTCTACTGTGTCCCAATTCAGGGGCTGCATCCTCCTATTACTGTGGCCCCCGGGGGCCAACAAAGGACACATCTTAGTCAGCTGCAATGGCGAACCGAAGCTACAGCTAAATGAGACGGTCTGTTCCACAGAGCATTTTCTGTTTTTGTCACTAGCTGCTACTAGCGCACTGCTCCTGTCACTTAGCAACCAGTTAACAAGTTTTGGTTTCTTATTTTAATACTTAGGCTACATTTAAAAGACATACTCCTCTAACTACCATTGCTACATCCTTAATGTTCTGTTTAAAAAAAAGTTTGTTTTTGGGAAATGTTGGAGCGGGAATGATCCACCAGTTAACAGGGGATTTGTCGGCAGCATTTGAAGGAGCTGACGAAATAGGACAGCCTTCATTGTGCCACTGTGACAGGATCGGTCTACAAAATACGCCCTTCAGAGGAAGTGGCCCCTGAGTTGTGACACAGCTTAAATCACCTGACAAAATCTTTCTTGCTGCCTGTAGGGGGCGGTGGCGGGGCTCTAGACCGGTACTGTTCTTTAAATTATTTTCAGAAAATGAATCATTAGTTGGAAATAAATCAAAAGATTCACCAGAGATGGTTAATAGGAAGTGAGACCTCCCACTGACAGTTTATTTCCTGAATCAGTGTCACATGGGTTTCACCCTGGCCCCGCCCCTTTAGGAGACTAGAAGCAGTCTTGAGTCCATATATATATATTGGACCCATTTTTTACAAGATGCATTCTGACACAAAAATGGCATTTTTCAGACACAAATCAGGAGAAAATTAACTTTGTTCAAGTCCTGTCTCTGTCTCAGGAAGGCATTCTCATAAGATTTGGGAACCGGTGCTTCCGGCCTCGCTTCGCAACGGACATAAACAAACATTTAAATGGTCTTATAGGAGAAATCATGAATTAAAATTTAAACTTACATCAAACAAATATGTGACACAAAATCCATCTGCTTTAGTCCATTCACACAAAGTTAAAAACACTTTCAGACGAGGTGGATGGATGGTGGTTCCCTAACTGTTTGTATGGGAGACGTGACTCCACCCATTTAGGAGTCAGGAAGTGTATGCCATTTCACACTGCTGGGGCAGTGTACAATGGTGGATCTTGTGTTATATTGACTACTTTTGGATTTACGTTTTCTTTGTTCATATTTAGTCTCTATTTCAACTTAACTCCACCCGTCCCGACTCTGTCTGAATCAGCCTGATGCGGCTATACTTAACTCCACCCAACTAGACTCATCTCCAACCAAACCAACCTGACTTGACCTGATTCATCTTCACCCGACTTGATCTTACCAGTCTCAACCGGTCTCTGCTTGACTCTAGCCAGAACTAGACACATTACAAAAGACATGTTGGGGGCTCATTTATGTACCAGAGTCAGACAGTGCAAGATGACAGGAAGTGACATCACGGAGTGGGCATGGCTCAGTTTTAGCAGAGCCAGGGTTTATAAATAATGGAGCTTAATGGATTTGCAGCCACTACCACTCTGCTGACGAATGCCGTTTCATGGAATCTTCTCCATGGCAACGGCTACTGGGGCTCGTGGGTAGTGTAGTATTTTTTCAATGAACTGTGAGAAAAACATGGAAAGTTTCTGACAGTCTGGTTTAATGAGGACACCTCCTGTCTGTCGCTGCTCTTTGATTGGTCGATACATGAGACGATGTTGCTGTTGTGTAAAGTGAGCCGTGCTGACAGTCAGCACTGGACCCATTAGCGTCAGATGGAGCCCTTTAATGATGTCTGATGGAAAACACTGACGCTTAATGAGAGCTGTGATTGGATAAACACTGTCAGAGTGCATCAGAGAACACGAGTTACATACCTGAGTGCACCGCCTGCTGCCTCCATATCGATTCTCAAGTCTATAACATGTCAACAACAAAGATGTGTTGGGCTGCGGGAGGCCAAAATAAAAAATATGTTGTGACGAATTTCACCTTAAGGAATCAGTTTACTCAATGTCATTCTCAGGTTGTTTCTGTCCAGGTTTGAAGATTTCTGCCTCCACCTCAGCGAGACAGTGGCAATGTGAAAACACTGACATCCTCTTTACAGTACAGCAGGTTCACACCCATGTGGTGTCACATCTCCAAAAACGTCAAAACAAAAAGTTAAACAGGCAATAAATTACCCACGTGTTCGAATCTAATCTCACACGAGAACAGACAAGAATCCAGAGTGAGAAAAGTCCTGATAACTTGTTTCAGGACAAAAACAAAGAAGTCTTTAAAAAATGTTTTGGAGGATTTTCAGGCATTTATTAGATCAGCACACAGACAACAGGAAATGAAACAGATGCAACAAAGCTCCCCGGGCGAACCTGAAATGGAGCTCGTGGTTCGTGGTTGGCACTGAAAATTCTGCCTTGCACTCAGCTGACGCTGACCTCTGACCTCTGCCTTCATATGTTGCTTCAGGAAGTGACTCGCCGACCTCCTGCTGCTGAAACCAGGGACTGGACAGACCCACTGCCTCCACCCCACATGCCAGTGCTCCACCTGTGCATTGAAGAACAAACAACTCGGGGTCCATAAAGGGACTCGTTCGTGTTCTGGAGGCACACAGTGGACATGTCAGTTTGGAGGACATCATACGACATCAGAAACCCTCCTCCTGCCGCCTTGATGTTTTTCCAACAGCCTTTCCATAACCTTAAGAGTCATGTCAAGAACTGAATGACTCATGTCTCTGCAGGATTTGGAAAAACTTATCCACGCATTTATCTTTAGTAGGCTCGGCTACTGTAACGGCTACTGTGTCTTCACAGGTCTCCCTAAAAAGTCCATCAGGCAGCTGCAGCTGATTCAAAACACTGCTGCACAAGTCCTCGCTACCACCAAGAGAGTGAATCACATCACTCCAGCTCTCAGAACTTTACGCCAGCTTCCTGTCTCTTAGAGAATAGATTTTGAAATTCTACTGTCTGGTTTAAGAAGCACTGAATGTTTTGGAGCCAAAACACATTTCCGATGTGCTGCTAAATTGCAAACCTCTAGATCTCTCAGATCGTCTGGGAAGGTTTGCTTCTGTCCGCAGAGTGAAAACTGAACATGGAAAAGGAGCATTCAGTTTTTACGCTCCACATGTCACAGACTGACAGAAAAAGGGGCAGCTCTCATGCAACACTCAGATTTTTAAAACACAGCTTAAGACTTTTGTGTTAGTCTTTTATTAAACCCGATGTGAGGGTTTAAGTCTTAGAATGCACTGAAACTTTTATTTTCCTGTTTTATCGGTTTTCATCTATTTTAGATTCTTTAAATCCAATTTAAGTTCTATTTGTATTTTAAATGTATTTTTGTCTTGTGTTTGAGTTGCACTTTGAGTTGTCTTCTTGAAATGTGCTGTACAGATAAAGTTGTCTCGCCTTAGTTTCAATAACTTGTAGAGAAAAGGAATCAGCTCGACTCAGTCGTCAGCATCTTTGGGGAATTCTCATCCTGGTGCCTTAACCCTGCATGGCTCAGTGATCTCCATCAGACAGACGGACCAGGCTTCCCCTACGACTCTTCCAGATCAGCCTCCCAAACATGGGGCATGTTTGTTGGGTCTAGGTCAGCAGTTCTCCTCCTTCCCTCGCTCTTTGAGTTGATAATCTGTTTGACAGAGCCTAAACAATTAATGAATCATGAGCCTGGTGAGACAGCTTGGGGCGCATGTCCTTTGCTGTCCATTGCTGGTGTTTTCAGGCAAAAGAGGCGGATGAAGGCGGAGGACTTAAGAGGCTATTTCTGGCAGATGTTGAGTACTTCAGGGCTATTGCTTGGCATCTTTGTTTAATGGTTTGGATGCCAGCTATGGAATGGATTTAGTGGTTATTGATGTGGGCTGGAAGTCTATGGGCCAGTTTCAGTGCTTTGTTTTGTATTAGCTGCAGGCATAGAAGTTCACAGTTGGGGGCGGTGATCTAGGAAGGAATGGAGAATTCAAACAGTGGGCGGATGTATGATAGGTACACTTTGATATTGTGGAAGGTGATGCGCCATGCATGCTGGTCAGAACCTGTGAGGATGAAGCAGTCCTCTGTGTCCTCCATGAGCATCTCCCACATTACTCCTTCAATCTTATCATCACTGTTATCAGCTGCAGAGTCTCTGGTTGAAACCAACTGACCGAAGACCTGAGGGCCAAACTTTATTCAGCCGTCTGTCCTCAACCTCCTGACACGAATCAAACAAATCAACACATTTCACATTTCGTCTTTTATTAAACTTTTGGATAAATAAAAAATAAATGACACGGATCACAGATCGCTGGGAAAATAAACTAAATATTTCTTCACAGAGAGAAGAGATGAGCAGCTGTCAGAAGTCCAACCACTCCGTCATGTAGATGCAGTTGGATGGAGAGATTTCTCCTCCTTCATGACAGTCGTCAAACACCTGAAGATAGAAAACAGGAAGCCAGGCTCAGTGATGGGAAACCTCTCACATGGTTCTTAAAAACTAGTGCCATGTAAATCTCGTGTTACCGGGCAGAGCCCGCAGGGCGTCCTGACGAGGCCGGTGGGCTGGATGACCGCGTTGACGCCACGGTAAAGCTTCATCTGTCCGTCCACGCTGCCCACCGTTCCCTCTTTGGCAGCGATGACGGTCATCTCCACCTTCCCGTCGTAGATCAGTGTGTTCAGGATGGTCTCGATGTCATCCATAGACAGATCCACCTGAAGTCAAACACCTGTCAATCAATCGGACAGCATCTAACCTGAAGTCTGATTTCTCCTCAGCTTCAGCTGCATCCAGACGGTGCTGGTGTTCACACCAGCTGCTGCTCAGCAGCGTCGCTCTGTCTGTGGCTCTCAGTAAAAACTACAGACACAGTGAGCTACCAAACGTCTGCGAACCCTCCTAATGCTTGGAGTGCTTTCCTTCTGCGATTTATCAGCTCAGTGTGAAATCTGACTTTTCTGTGACAGATGCTAGCATGCTGACAGTAGCACAAAGTTTGTCTGTGAACCAAACAGCGAGAGTCATCAGCAGGAAAAGAACCTGTAAAAGCTGCTCACAGGATGTGATGTCAGCAAAAGGAAGCTGCTGCTCTTCACTTCACAGACCAGTTGTGCCATTTCAAATCATTCACTCGCTCACTATTCCATCTATGGTGTTTATTATATAGTCAGCATTATAGGGAATGACTGAACGAGATTTCGGAGACTACACAGAAATTTTCTCAACATCACTGCTTCAGTAGATGTGACGCAGTGAAGGGTAGATGCGGACGAGCCAAGCATCATGTAAACAAACCAAGCACACAGTAGAGCACTGAAATGTGTGGCGGTTGTGTTGATGCTGCATGGTAGTTTTCTCAGTGTTAAATCCCAAATAAACCAGTGAAATGTTTGTTTTGTCGGTCATGGTCCTGTGTCCTGATCAGTCCTGATTGCAACCTTTAGTAGCCTGCAATAAATGTAATAGTTCACAAATTCACAAGCTATCAGCAGATTTAGCTATCGGTGGCTAAAGCTGTTAGGATATAAATCCTCCAGTCTCTGTGAGTTCACTGGGGATGGGCACGTTTAATCCATGATTGATAATACTCATTAAGGATTCTGTGGATCACATGGATTTCAATCAAGCAAACATAAGTATTAAATAGAGGTTGAGTTGTGAGTCTTGCAGCGGAGCAATGAATTTTACCCTGTGGCAGCAATAAGACATCTTACCAACAGGGGGCGACACTGAACTAGCTTTAGGAGACAGAGAAAACAGAAATACTCAGCTGCCTACGAGCTGCCTTAGATATCGAATGTCAACAAGGCAAAGTTAAGTGTTGAATCATTTCAAACTCAAAAATTATGAAGTTGGTTGTAAACACTGTGGAGCTGTGTGTAAGTGCAACATGACAACAACCCCAATGACGTACCGCTTGAACAACGTACATCCGACCCTGGCTGACATCAATGCATTCTCCTATCAACCTGCCATCACCTCAGTCTGAGCACAGCAGTAAAAAATGTTTTTTGATTAAGTTATTTTTGTTTGATGTCATCGTTTTTTGGAATCGTTTCTCAAAGAGGCTCAGTTTTGTTTGGGAGTGTCGTAGCGTCGGCTCCTTGACATGTGTCTTGTGACATGTGACATGTCTTTGCTGCTTTTCCGGTATGTTTGCTGCACATCTTTTTTGTTTAAGTTGAACAGTTGAACTTTAACTACCTTGTCTAAGAGGATTGTTGCTGAACTATAAATTCTTCTTGGAATAAATATCTAAATGAGGATCGAGCTGTATTTTGTATTTTCTGCCATAGGTATTCTTAATGTAAAAAAATAAGTCAATCAATAATTGATTGTTAATTTTCTCCACAAATGACCTAGGAAAATTTCTTCAAATGCCCTTTCCTAATGCTCAGACTGTCGCAGTCACAGCGTGTGAACAAACTATCAGCAGCGTCTGTCTGCAGGGTTTTCATGGATGTTCAAATATCTCTCTTTGCTATGATTTCTGAGAGGATTTAGGGACATAGATTGTTGATGAACTTCAGGGATGATGATGTCATCAACAGGAAGTGTCAGTCGCAATGAATGACATCATTATGTGCTTTGTCTGTGTGTGTTTGACTCATTTATGAATGTGAATACAACTTTAACGCTCTCTAACACACCATTTTTCTTTTATTTCAATCCTGCAGCATCTGTAACTCTCTGACTTCTGTCTCAGTCCTGCTCAACATGCTACAGAGCAGATCCTAAACTTCACTCAAAGTTAAAGTAATAGATGTGTTCCTGTTTGACTGAAAAGCTTCTTATAAGGCATATGAAGGTAAATATGTGTTTCAACAGGTTCTTATAGGTGGTGTATGATGTCATAAAATGGGTGTGGCTGTGAGAGTGTCACCTTGCTGATTCCCAGCTCGCAGATGTACTTCCAGACTTCATGCGAAGTGGCGAAAGAGCTGTTCCTCTGAACCATGGGACTCTGTTTGCTGTCCCTCGCTGCTTCTGCCTGAACACACAACACGCACGCAGTGAGAAGGTCATGTGACCAACAGGATGCTACATTGGTCAGTTTGGAGGCTGTGTTGACAGCTCAGTTTGAGTTTGGAAGCAGCTGTGTGGGGATGAATCCATGCAGAGAAAAAGTACTTGTACTTTATCATCATCGTCATCATCATCACAGTTATAAATAAGCTCCACCTTCAGCAGCCACAATATCAAAGTGATGAACATATCGGTGCATACTCTATTTCGACACTTTGGCAGAAGTTCTCTTTGAAAAAAATGCAAGCACTTTTTCATACATTTAAGGACAATCAGGTAGAAAAGCCACATGCTTGTGGATCTGCTGCCACCTGCTGGTCTGACTGGTTATCTCAATTCTCGAGAAATGTAAAAACAAGTGAACATAAACTTGAACGTGTGCGCCTCAGGAGGTCGAACATCAAGTCTGTTCAAATGCTTCTTCATAGAAATTTATTGAATAAAAAGTGTTCATGGCGTCAATACAAAACATTTTCACAGTTTCAATGTTAAGAGCTTTAAAAGGTGAAAACGTTTCTCATTTAATTATCACATCAACTGAGGCACTGGTAAGGTTACAATACATCTGTCAACATTGTACTTTGTTTAAATAAAGTTTTTTCTACCTTGCTCTGCAGGAACTTGAAGCACTGCTGGTTCAAAACTTCGACAAACTCAGACTCAAAGTCCTGGTCACTGTACCAGGCGCCGCCCGTCACCGAGCGGTCCGGCTGCAGGTTGTACAACATGTAAACCTTCTTCTTGGACGCCTGCACACAACAAACAGGAGCTGTCAGAGAGGAAACGTCCTGTCAGAGGGTTTGGCTGAGTGGATTTCAAGTTGAGGAGTGTTACACTCACAGCAACAGATTTGACGGCTTTGATAAGTTTCTTGCTCTCCAGGTTCTTCAAGATCTTGTTGATCTCAGTCAGGGGAAGGTTGCTCTTAAAGCGGATGTCTCTGCTCCAGATCCCTGCAGCACAAAAACACACTTCAACAACCCAGCACACCAGCGCTGCAGGGAGAGAAATCAATCGTTCTGTTCATGCTGGACATGAATCATCTCCTCACGATAGAGTTTGAACGGAGGAGATGAAGGAGAAAAAAAGACTCTGGATCTGTCAGTCACAGGTTTCATGCCTCACCTACCACCACTGCTTTCACTAGGTGGACGATAAGGAAACAGTGAGCAACAAGATGGCCAATGTTAGTGTCGAGGAAACATGGAGAGTTTCAAACCTCAGTCAGACTTACAGTGAGCAGAAGTCTAAGGATGCTAAGTACAGTTAGCATCCGTTCTCTGTGTTGTTTGTTAGCTCGTAGCTGGCCGTAGGTTGTGCTAATGCTAATGCTCACTCTTTGTTTTT
>JAQLOL010000019.1:440575-452005 GCA_029783665.1 Naso thynnoides
ACGCTAGCATGACTGGAGAAACTGTAGAATGAAAATGCATACATGTACTGCGCAGTGGTTTGACAAGTGTTGAAAAAGTGTCTCTGACCACAGATTCATGAACAGCGCTTACAACTGAATCACGTGTCAGTCACCTGCTGTTATTTTAGCAACTGGAAAATACAGAGCGCTGTTCTTCAGACTGAAGCCATGCTGGAGTGGCATACTGCTGAAAACCTGGAGGACTTGTGGTAAGAGAAACAACTGAAGCTCCGCGCTTCGTGTGTTGGGCTTGCAGTTTGTTTTGTGCGTGTGTGTGTGTGTTGGGGGAGGTGCGGTGATTTTCGAAAAATTGTCCAATATTGCTAAGCGACGATCTAAGAGCTCTTTTGCTTAAAATGCCCATCCATGGTCCCCTCTGAGCTCTCCCGACATGGAACGAGTTACAAAACATCTCAAGCTTGCGAGCACTCGCTTCTTTGAAAACACTGAGGTCAATTACAATCTGCTCTGAAGGAAGTACGTTTGCTGTTTTTGACCTGAGGCGAAATGTGGTCTGGATTTTGTTGGTATGACCGGTATGCTTCTCCTCTCTTATCACTTCCCTTTTGGCATTTTTGTTGCATTTTTAATACGTGAAATGGTCTCATGAAATTCTACGTGCTGTTGTCTTGCCTTGGACTCCCTGGAAGGTGAGTTCTAGTATTTTAATAGGAACTTCCTGGTTAAATAAAGGATAAATAATAATAATAGTAATTTTATATTCAATGTGTATTCTACAGTACTATAGATTTGTTCGATTCTGGAGTAAAAATCTCCAGCTATGCACCATCATGCATGATGAATGTTTCGTCATTGAGAAGTCATCCAGAAGAAACGTTGCTTTTTTTAACATGAACTACTTCCTGCTGAAAAAGGTGCCATGACTGTCATGACTGCCATGAGTGTGAGCGGTACCTGGAAGCGATCAAGAATACGCAGCTCCTGGCTGTTGGTGCAGAACTTCCCCATAATTCCGCCTCGTGTCGGAGTCCCCACCTCCTGGGCACCGTAGATTCCTCCCACCAGGCTCAGAGTAGCACTGACAGCCCGGTCAATGTCCAGCAGGGGGAGCCCTCTTTGCCTCTTAGCCTGGCGGACCAGCAGCTTCCTGTGGAGGCGTTTGGCTTGCGAGGTGACGGCCAAAGCCAGAGGGCAGGCGTCTAACCGCCGCAGCAGCATCCTCTCCTCGTACAGACTGAGCGGAGTGAAGCAAGGAGTGTGGGAGACAATGGCGGCTCTGTCTGCCTTCTCAGGATGAGTGATCCTCCTCCGCTCAGGTCCACCAGCACCAACACACCCCCCAGCGGTGAGAGATGGGCCTTCGCTTCGTCCGACTGGCTCTTCAAAGTCGTCCTCACGCTCGCGACCTTCATCGTCCTCGCTCTCTGCTTCACGTTTAATGTGAGGCGGAGCTATGCGGAGCTTCTTTCGGGCTACAAGGTTGCCGCTGGGAGGAGGGATGTACTCCATCCCTGGGTCGATCATTCCCTCTGCCTCCATCTCCTCATCGTCTGGAGGTCCAAGCAACAGAGGAGACATCAGTGTTTTCATCAAAATAACACGACCACAGCCAACAGGTGGTCACTTCAGATAATCCCCACATTAACTCACCGTGGAACAGAGCCTGTGGAGGCATGGCGTCAGGGATGAGGTCCGCCTCTGACAGCAGGCTGGGTGTAGCTGAATGAGACGCTGGCGTCCCGGGGGCGGAGAAGTCAGGTGAGGGTGATGGCGATGGGCTGGTGAGTGGTGTTCGGTCAGAAGAGCTGAGGGACGAGAAATCGATGACCTCACCTTTCTCTAGGACGAGGTCGGGTCGGCGTCCAGCATTTCCACCGCGGCCTCCGCACAGTTTAACTGGCGTGGAGGCGGCACTGCGGTCGGTGTAGCCTCCCACCGCCTCCTTCTGAGCCCGCCGGATTTCTTTGGCCTCCTGTGTCCGGGAACGTTTTTCCTTCAGCTGCATGGCGTTCTCCACGGGATTTCTGGCCCCACGCTTCCTCAGGCCCTCCACGGTTATGATCGGATCCACCACTGGTTTGGAGGCTGCAGGCAAAAAACAAAATGTCAGCTCACTGTCTCTGACCTTAAGTTAATAAGAGGAAGAAGAAGAAGAAGAGGAAGAAGAAGAATGATAACAAGAATTTATAAAGCGCCTTTCATGAGACCCAAAGACACTTTACGTAGTTGGATGAGTAAACTCAAGCCCCTTTTACACAGCGAGGGTGTAATGCGCCTTTAACGCGCCTCTCTGGTCTGTTTACACAGCAAGGCGGGGGGTCCGAGCTGCAGCGACAATAACCCGCCTTCTGAGGTAGTATCAGAGGCGAGTCAGAAGTGGAGCCGGGGCAAGTGACGCTTGTGTAAATGGGAGACCCATTAGGGCAAGTCAAGGGCATTTGTCTTAGCAGAGGAGGAATAAACTCAAACAATGAAAAAGAATTATGACAGAATGCATAATTATGACTGTTTTACATTATTGTCAGAGTTTTTCTACTGTTTTTACACAGTGTAATCACCCCTTTAATTGTTTGTGGTTGAAGGCGGATGCAGGGTCCAAAATTAACGTTTTGCTTTATCAGCCAAGTGGCTGGTAGATGAAAAAAAAAAGATCAGCCAATCAGATTTTTTTACCAGCCAAAAATAAAAATGTGTTTTTACTATAGCAGTTTGCTATTATTACAGTTTAGAATGTCATCCTGGTCTCATATGCAATTTTCAGTCAAAACTACAGTGTAAAGTAGTAATAGTACTACTTTACGTGTAGCCTGCGCAGAAATATTAATGCAACGGTTTCAACACTGGCAAATGTAGTACATCTGAATTAATGAATTCAGTGACATTTGCCTTTAAGTGCAAGAAGGACCATTCATTACAGTTTGAAAATATGTTAACAATTATCGAAGAAAGAGTGAGTTCAGAGTCCAGTATTCTGTAGCAGGATGCTTAGTCTTCTTCAGACAGTTTCCTTCTTACCCCATTCTTAAATTCCCGCCATGTTCTTGCCATGTTCTCGGCCTGAACTTTGACTGGGGGCTAGGGCCAATAATGGAAAGGTGCAGCACTGGAAGCTGCTAACTGATGTTAGCATTGTAATGTTAGCGCATTAGTGTTAACCACAAAGTATCTATATTCATCCTGTCTATCCGTCTCATCTAATTAATGCTAATGTTATCCAGATGTTACACCCCAGTGTTCTGACTGTTTCTGCTACCTATCAAAATGTGCTACTCTGCGGTTCTGCACATGCGCAGTGGAAAGTGGTTAAGTTTGGGCAAGGTGTCCATAGGTTAGGGCAAAATTACTGGGTGGGGCATAAAAATCCAACACAGAGGTTAAGTTTAGGCAAGAAATCACTGATGGTTATGATTAGGCATGTGACCCTAATATAATCATGCCAAACACATTTGGTTAAGTTTAGGCAAAAACTGAAAGTCCTAGCGGTCCTGAAAGTGCAGCCTCCAGTGCTGCAGCTTTATCCTCCTCACTGGGGCTGAGTGATCTCCGGTTCGCTTGTTTTCTTTCTTTCCTGGGGGCTCCACTCCGGCAATAAATCTCCACAAGACTGACTGTATGGGTTTCAGTAGGCTAGCTGGCTAACTTTACCTCAACTTGGCTTCAGAGCAGGTCGGCGTTCGTTCCGAGCTCTCGGAGCACAACTTTTCTGTGGGCTGTTTTTTTGGGGGTACAGGGCCCTGCTCTGAGAGCGCACGTGGAATCATCTGGGAAGCTGAAATGACTGACACATTTTGTGACAGCACCCTGCAGCTTTCTCCAGCACATTTTTCCCCTGCCAGTTCTTATTTTTACTGCAAGCCACAGTGGTGGGTAGTCTCCAGAACAAACTCGCCAGAGCTGTGACAGTGAAAGTTAAGTGAGGTTGGGTGGAGGCGGAGGTTACCTTTAGCTTTGGCAGTGGATTTGTCCACCTCAGGTCTCAGAGTTGGTGGTCGGTTCTGGACCAACTTCCACCAGCCGGGCTCACCGAACTCCTGCGCTCCTGAGCGAAAGAAAGTGGGACTGCCGACCGACAGACAGCCGGCAACGGTGCTCCACCATGTTGACGTCTTCTTCCTGCACAGAGAGACGGTCAGCAGGTCCAACACAACCACAGCAAACTCAGACTTCAGTGGTCCAACATCCATGTAAGGATGAGTGGCTGGACGTTTTGTTTTTTGGATATAACAAATTTTGTTTGCTGTTGTCTTCAAAACTTGTTTGTACAGAGTGAGAGAGAGAAACAGATTGAAGGAGGAGACGACAAAAGCCACCAGCAGGGGGCAGAGCAGCAATCGACAGCAGAGTGAATAAGAGAGAGAGAAAGTTGAGGAACAGTGACAATGAAGTATAAATAAATAACCGTGAAACACTTGGCAGCTTGCCTGCGTTTTCATTTTATTATTGATTCATTACGTCAAACCCAAACGTCCGAGTCACCAACAGAAAATGAAACAACAGCAGAAGGACTCTGTTGTTTCAAACTCTGCTGTTGTTTTTTACTTTTCACTTCCTGCTTCAACAATGACCCGCTGAGCTGCTGTTGTGTTCAGTTTTTCTGTTCAATGAGCGACATTTAACGGTGAGTCCAACTTTCACATTAAGTGCTTTAGATCAACTGTCCGCAACTTTTTTTACAGATCTCATCTATTACTATTGTGTGTACAATGTTATTATGAGTCATCAAACAGAGGATATCATCATCTCCAAGCACAAACACTTAATGAACTGGAGGGGGGCATCGAACCAACGTTTTAACTCACAGGAAACTAATGACTGAGTGGCAGACCCACGTGGTCCAATCACAACCTGATTTTAAACTGCATCTCATAACCAACAGAGACTTTTGCAAACAAATACATCAGCAAAGAAAGATGGACGCAGGATGGAAAGTGAAGTTTCATGGACAGCAGAATAAATTACAGAAACCTTGTTCCCAGCAGGAAGTTCCAGTGTCGGCCAATGAAAGCACAGATGTCCTCTTTCCACCTGAAGTAGCCCTGGCGACCTGTCCCTTCCAGAGACAGATTGTACATGGCCAACATCACCACCTGACACAGGAAGCCAAACAAACAGCTATTTTTAGAATCACCATGACAACAGAAGCTTTGGTGGGGTTAGTTTAGGAAGCTGCAGAGCTTTGCTGTTTCCCAGAGAAAGAGGAAGGTTGTGTGTGTGTGTGTGTGTGTGTGGTGAGCAGCTGCTGGTTGGTGACTTATACCTGCTGCCAGGTGAGCCTCATCCTCTCAAAGCTCTCCTTGCCGTCCTCGGAGCAGTCGCCGCAGATGAATTTGAAGAAGTTGTCTCCCTTCAGGTAGCTGGGCTGCTCGCCGCGGAGCTGAGCTGACCACACACACACACACAGAGCCGCAGAGTCAGAGCGCCGCCAGGACAGAAACAGATACTGATCACAGAGACGGCGTGTTCATACGTCAGAACACTGAGAGCTGAGAGTGTTCTCAGCAGACAGCAAACTGATGACTAGGGATGTCACCATGTCACATTTTGGTGTCGCGATTACAGTCAGAGGAAATATCACGGTTTTACAATTTTCACAATTTTTGACGCTATTTTATCTATTATAAATACACACACACGCACACACACACTCATATTACATATAAATGTAACTATATGATTTATAATAAGTCGATGAATGATTATCCCGACAATGTTGGGACAAATTAGACGTGTTGGAGCCTTTTGCAGCAACTTTTTAGAAGCAGGCTCTGCAGATGGGTTGTCCATCACTGACCACTACACCCTGGTCATTTTTTAAAAATCCGAAATGATCATACACAGTATATTTCTTTGGTGGATGTAGGGCTGGGCGGCATCCCGGTGTTAGGACTTACATCGGTATATTTTTGAAGGAGATGTGTATTTGAGACAATACCGCCACACCAATATTTGATTATTATTATTAAGCCGCTCGCTCCTCTCTGCTTTCCGATCAGACGCAGCTTTCACTGCTCGGGGCCTTCCAACTCCGCCCCTTACATGTGCACGTACGCTTCTCCCTCACACAAGAAAGTTTTCAGAAAACATGGCTGACGCGGTGCCAGAAGCAAGCAGCTTGGCAGAGAGTAGTACGGTCGATGATGAGCAGGAGCTAGTTCCGAAGAAAAAAAAACAATGGCTCTGTAATTTGGATGTATTTTGGATTTAGGAGCACAGATGAGGAGCAACCATACGCCATCTGTAAAACCTGCCGCAAGCAAGTCGTTTCAAGAGGTGGAAGCACCTCCAATCTCTTCCATCACCTACAGCAGCACCACGAACTGCTTTACGAAGTGAGTATGAAACTGCGTGGTAATGCAGCCTCCAGGACCCCGCAGTCTGTGAAATCTGTCTCGAAACAACTCTCATTGCAACCGTCATTTACCAGTGTGCAGCCTTACGATTAAAAAAGTCAAAAATGGTGCGACATAACTAAAATGGTGGCCTGCCACATCGCCAAGGATATGGCCCCAATCTCGGTGGTTGGACAAAAAGGCTTCATAGACATGCTTAGAACATTCGACCCCAGATATCAGTTACCTAGTCGCAATTACTTTGCAAGAGAGGTTCTCCCAGAAATGTATACAAGTATGTTTGAATCTGTTTTCCTGCACTGAAGCTGTAGTCAGGGTTGACCAAACACTTGAGTTCTTCTGTTTACTTTTTGTTATGTGCACAGCTCTGTAGGAGCAGAGGTGTGCCTATGTAACATAGGCTATTAACTGTATTTTTTTGTATCTTTATTTAAATCTAGTTCCATGCGAAGCTGTAGACCTGTGTTCTTAGCCAGGGTTGGCCTATTACTTGAATTCTGTTTATATTTTTGTTATTCACGCAGCTCTGTAGGAGCATAGGTATGCCTATAGGTATCTAATATAGGCTGTTAACTATTTTTTGGTAACTTTATTTAAATCTGTTTTCATGTGAAGCATTAGCCCTATGTTCTTATTGTTCTGTATTGTTTTGTTATTTACACAGCTCTCGAGCTCTGTAAGAGCAGATTTTTTTCCTATTGGTATAAAATGTAGGCTATTGTCAAAGATGTCATTTATTTTTACATAACTGTGCATCTCTTTCCATCAGGGAAGGTCTGTTGTTCACATTTATTTGCACAGCTGTCCTTTCTTGAGCAAATAAAGAAAAAACCTGTAAGGTTTTGAATATGATTTAAGTCTTTAAATAAAACAGGTTTTGATATACTAATGACATTGAGTAAAAATGAATCACTTTTCTCCTTCTGTATAAAATACCGGTATCATATCGTATATCACCATACTGCCTAAGAATACCAGGATATGAGTTTTAATCCATATCGTTCAGCCCTACGTGGATGTAAGTCTGGAATATCAGTTCCCTCTGCCATTTAAAGCTTTTCAACTTGCCAGGTAAGATAAGTCACACACTGACCACACACACCCACACACACGTCCATCAGGAAGAGGCATCGACTCGTCGGCTTCAGCTGCATAAGATCCAAACATTCACTGTGCTTACATGCCAGCAGGTTCACACTTTGAAGTTAAAGGTCAAATGACCACCGTCACAATGCCCTGTCGCCTTGTTATCACAACAGAGAGACTGATGACCTGTTAAGACCATCAGTGGAGTTCTAGCAGCGTTCTCAAAGGCACAGACATACCTGAGGATGAACAAACAGAGTTGTGATAGGCTGTCTCACCTGCAGGGACCCACTTGTGGCAGCGGTCGCAGTAGAAGGACATGTCCTCACAGGCCCAGCCTCCGTCAGCCTCCTCGCCCAAGTCGCTGGTCAGTGAGTCTCCGCTCTGGTCATGTGACAGATCCACCGAACCCTGATCCTCCGACTCCACGATCAGCAGAGTCTCCCCCTCCACCTCCCCCTCCTCGAGGCCCTCTGAGGCCGACGTGCAGGTCGCCTCATCCTCGCCTCCGCCCAGCTGCTCACTGCTGCTGTCCATCCCTCACCTTGAGTCACAGCAGCACACCTGTGCAGGTAAACATGAGCTAAGTCAACAGCCGGTCATGACAGCACAGCGATACACCATCCCAAAACTTTCAACGACTTCGGCAGCTGAACATCCACTTAAGAGACATATGACTCATGACAAGCAGCTTCCTCCTCAAGTGTCTGAACAGCTGCCCGTCTCTCAACAGGTGTGTGAATGTTTGCCTGTCTCAGTGGTCCTGTGGGTGGAGCTCTGTCTCCCTGCGTTGTCTCTCCTCCTCCAGCTGTCTGGTCAGAATCCTCTGTTCCTGCAGCAGCCTCAGATTCTCCTTCTTCCTCTCCAACCGCTCCAGATCTCTAACCACGCCTTCGTGAAGACGCTGCAGGGCGAAACAAACACATTCAACAAAAAAAACATAAACAATTATTAATGTTACTTAGCTAGCAGCACTGAGAAACTTTACGGAGACACAGCAGTGATCTGAGCTATATGCTAACATGCTAATACAGATGATGTCATGAGTATCTTTAACGTGCCATTTAGAATTTCAGAATTTTGAATGTTTACATTCTGATCGTACATCAAACGCAACACTCCTGAGCCACAATCCTCTGTGCAGAAGAAGACATGTCACATAGACTGAGAGCTGCCCAGAAAGCACCGACACGGCACAGTACATTCAAGTGTAGTATACATAATTAATACAATAACTTTATGCTGCAGAGTGAGGGGGAACAAGAGGGCCACAAGTAATACCTATGTTAAGAGGAGTTAGCATGACCAAACTGTGAACAAATGCAGTTCATAACAAAGTAAATAAGCCTCTTTTACCTTTTACTTAGTTAAATTGCTTCTTTCTGAAAACAAAAATGCAGTTACACAAGCAGACACCAGCTGATTGCTAAAACGTTTGTATTACGCCTTTATTTTGAAACTGTAACCGGATGTTTCTGCTAGAGGCTGCCATTGCAGTGACACGGACTGAGTGGCTGCTTTTATTAAAACCCGTTTCAATTCAGAGAAAGTTACATTTTCTGTAGTTTGTCCATTAAACACCGAACACCGTCAGGTTACAATTTTATGTGATGAGGAGTCCATTAACTCCATGTGACCTCACCGCTCCGTTGACCTGACCGAGTCCCTGCACAGTTAGCTAACAGCTAACAGTTAGTCCCGCTACCGTTAACCCGGCTCGGTTCAAAGCGGTTTACCTGTTGGTCCCAGGTCTGTTTGAGGTGAACAGCAGCCACGGTACTCAGAGTCAGAACCACAGAAACTCCCAGAACCACTTTGGAGGCTCTAGACATCACGCTAGCCTTAGCTTGTCGTTAGCCAGTAGCTTATTGGCTCGGCCGCTGATGCTGTTAGCCGTTGCTGCTGCTTCTTCTTCTTCGACTCTTTAAGTCTCGTGGAGGGTCCAAACTGTGTTAGCGGCGCCCTCCTGTGGCATTTACTGGGCGGGTCACGTAACATCGTTACATTATACGATACGAGAGTGTTGTTCCCGCATAAAAACAACACAATCCCAATTACCCAAATAAAAATTTTTTAAAAAATAAAAAAAGGGAAGGTTAACCTGATAAGGCAATTTTTTTTTAAATTTTTTTTTTTAAAGACAGTGGTAGTGAACATGTTCTCAAGGTTTCATCTGATATAGCCTATTCATTTAATTAAAAAAAAAAAAACATTTTGGGGGGTATTTTTTAAGATTAAGTTATTTAAAGAGTTTAGTTAAGCTCTTAATATCTTAATTAACAAGAGATTTGATATTTGAGCCTTTAGCAGCTCATTTATTTCTGTTATTTTACATAGGAAAAAATAGAGAGATAGATATGTGGAGCTGACAGAATTTATGGGAAAGAATTTATGCTGCAAAAAAAATGTTAGGCTATTTTTAGGCTGTTTATTCAAATGAAAGTAAACACTGTGAACATCACAGTTTAAAAAACTGAAAACAAACACTTTGTGTTTATCACCAACTAACTCAGAAAACCAAATCATAAAATAAAATAACTCCTTCTTAAAGCTGATGGACAACATGGTTTAACACTTTGTTGAAAGTTAATAATCTACCTATGGAGGCAGGAACTTTAAACACAGGTTCAAATTCCACAGCTTAGTTGTGTTACAAAAACATATTTTGTTTCTTCTTCAAACAATAAAAAGTAAAATGTCTTTGTGATGTAAAAATCAGTTTCAGTTAAACTTTGTAGAATCCAATAACGTGTGTTCGGGTGATTCAAAGGTGCTGGAGGGAACCTCAAATTCTTACAATGTGCGTGTGAAGCGCTAAAATCATGAAAACTGCTGCATGTGAAAAGATGCTGAGGAGACTGAACTGTCAGAATGACATGGTTAATGTTTGAGCTGTGTTCAGTTCTCTTTGTGTCGGTGTCTTATAGTCGATATTTACTCTGTCTCCTTAATGACTCTACTGGCTTTTCTGCTGTTTGTTCCTCAGATCTGCAGGGGGCGCCAGCATCCAGGAGGCTGAGCTGCAGGCTCTCAAGGTCCAGCTGGAGAACCAGGCTGCAGTCCAGGTAACAACCTGAACCTTTATAATGTGATTTATGTCCTGATGAACCTGTTTAATCCTGCTGCAGAGTTCAAGCTAAGCTAATAGGCTAGGCTATTAAATCTGAGCTTAGCTAGCTTTGGTTTCCAGCAGACAGTATGAACACATTAATATCTACTCGAGGGAAACGAGCGGACTTGGTAATGTCTTTTCAGAAATGATCACATGAAAGTGTCAGCAGAGTGAATGATGAATGAAAGGATGTTTAGCTGCCTTTGCTAGAGATCGTTAGCTTGCTGTTGACTAGAGAACAAATAATTAAAGTCACTCTGCTGCTCGAAGGTGCTCAATACGACAACTTTGGATATTTTGTTTTCATAGCCCATGATGAGTGATGATTGGACCTTCAAACACTTAAAAAATACAAATGCGTGCAAAATGCCCATTTTCTTTCCTCACTTGGAGAAAAAATAGTCATTCTAATTTTGTTTATGTAGCATCAAATCACAACAGAGCTATCTCAAGTGCAGGTCTGGCGCGCTCTGTCAGCACTGAACCATTTTTTGAATCTCCATCCAAAACAATCGGGATCGAGAAAAGAGATCGAAGTGAGCCGGAGCATTTAACGAGAGCCAGACTCTTCCCCAGCGCTGACGCAAAACTTTGGAGACATGGCTGACTATGCTGAACTAGGACTTTTAGGGCTGGGTATCGTCAAGGACGTCACAATACAATACATACCTTGATACATGGGTCACAATATGATATGTACCTTGACACAGTGCAGTATATGATTCAATACGATACCGATACGATACCAATATATAATGCCATATATTGCAATACTCAACATCATTTACTCAAAATTTTAAAACTAGTGCTGCAAATACAACTTTCTGTGTACCACTTAAGCAATCTAATAACGGGCATGCACATCTCATTATACTGGTAACTGAGCTGACAAACTATTTT
>JAQLOL010000019.1:464897-477161 GCA_029783665.1 Naso thynnoides
CAATCAAGATACAATGGTAAGAATCGCTTTAGATTGTTAATATGGACTTAGAATAATAGAAATAATAGAATTTTAAACATACAATAAAAAATGCGATTAATCGCAATTAACTAATGAAATTCTGCGATTAATTGCAATTTTTAAAAAAAACTTAATTGTTTGATGGCCCTAGTTTTATTGTGAAATCAGCAGCAGAGGCTGTGCTGTGCATCAATACATGTTGGACATGCCTCCACAGAGACTTCAGATTGAATGAATCACCACATTGTTCTGGTGTGTTTTGAACAGACGTGGGTGTTTTCATACCAGGTCGTCCTCCTTGTAGTGCATCTTGGACGTGTGTCTCCTCATGCTGTAGACAGTCAGGAGCAGATACATGAAGGCAAACGTTGTGTGCAGCCACAGCAGGTTTGTCCTGAAAAGACAAAAGAAAACCTTTTATTTCCACATACTGTAAATCTATGAAAATCAAACTCTTAATTGTTCCGAGCAACATTATAATTGCTGTCACTGCGTCAATCAGCAACGAACCCACTGCAGTTATGTGAGACCCCTCATGGACTCACCCAGACTTCAGGTTGGCTATCGTGGTGCGTCCGAAACTGTACGCGTTGTTTTCTGGAAGAAACAGAAGTTTGAGGTTTGACTGTTGACCTGCATTCTGTGTTAAACATAAACAGGTGAAGGCGTTATTTTTAATCACAGGACAAACTTCGATGAGCATGTTGAGCGTCTCTCAGCTGTTTGTTCTTATTTCAATAAGATAAGTAAAATGACAAAAATCCACTTTAACGCTAACAATGATCAATGTGCAGCTCACTACACGGCCTAGCACAGAAACAACACTCACATGGTTTATTTACGACAAATACACTTTCTGTCCATTTCTACTTCTACTCTACCCAGAGGGGCACACTTCAACACCACACTGATCCGATTACCTTGCAGATTCAGACTAAAAATTCAAATATCATCAACAATTTAATGATGACGACAAAATATGATTGATTAAGATGAAATCTAGCTTTATTTACTGACTTGGGAGTCATGAGAGAAAGCCGGTTCACAACCAAATGCAAAAATTCTGTGCAGATTATTTGCACAAAAATTATTTAAAAAATGATTTCATGCGTTGTAATGAAAGCTTGCACAGCAGGGCGGAACTTTTCGTGCAGCAAGAAAAAAATCCAGAACCACTTTCGCGTGTGTGAAATGACACGCTTGACCAATTAAGTTGTTTGTTTTGTGTGATGTCACGTTTTTCAGACACCTCTGACCATGTTAACGACATTACGTTCATTTCTTAGTAAATACGCGGTGTACTGTGATGGTAATCAAATAAATAAACATGTTTAAAACATGTGCATTCGCATATGGACACGTGTCCATCAGGTAAAAGGGAATTGTGCTGCTACATTATGCAGTTATTAGAGTTAACCGCTGAGGATCTATTTCAGCTGATGAAATCCAAACATTCACCTGAGGGCAGGAGGACAGCTGTGTGCTTTCCATCTGTGCTCGGGTGCACAATGACGTACACTTCTTCCAATGTGGGTATTTTTCATCTCTCAACAAAGGGAGTGACCTCCACCTGCTGCATGACACATATTACCTTATACGGAAATCACTCCGGGAGATGGGGGGGGGTTCCCTGGCGATGTGAAACGGCTTTTGCTCAGCAGTATATGAAGTTGTTTAAATGGGTTCTCAATTTTAAAGTGATGAGCACATCAACACATCACTATAATCCAAAAATATTTTGAATAAAAATGGACCATTGTAAATAAGAACTACTTTAAGTATATTATTGTGTTAACACTTTCACTCTTACTCAAGTAAAATTTGGAATGCAGAACTTCACTCTGGTAAAATAAACAAAATCAATCTAAGGTTGATCTAAAAACACCATCTACCATCAGACACCGACACAGAGCTGCTACAGCTCTGCTCTTACTGCCGTTACCTTCTTTAGAAGGCGGTCCGGGGGCTCCTTGGCTTAGGAAAGCATCTTTACTGATAATTCTGACTAAAATCAACCACACACAAGGCGAGAAGACCGTGAGACAGAGTTTCAGTCTGAACTCTCATGATTCAAAGATGGTCAAACATTTTAGAGACTAATTCTTTGTGAAAAGTTTGAATACAGCATGAGCGGAACATCCAACATTCCTCTACCATCGGATCTTTACAGGACTTCAATGTAACCAGAAGTTTTTACATTATGCATTTATCTGATACCCTTACAGGAGAGCAAATCTAAATTCATCTTTAAATGAAGGTTTGATGTATCTTCAGTATTACATAAAATATTTCTCTTTCTGTCTCATGCTTAACTTTCAGTTGTTTTAAGTGTTAATCATGTTAAAGCTTAAAAAACTTCAGCAGCAGCAAAAAATGCTGACATGCAAAAAATACTGTTTACTTGTGTTTAGATAGATAGATAGATAGATAAACTTTGTCCAAGTGGTGACAGAAATTCTCCTTTGATAAGGCTCAAGATTACACAGGGTTCACATTTAAAAACACATTTTAAAGTAATACATTTAAGACACATTAAAGGGGAATAAATCATCCAGCTAAAAGTACAAAATCTGGGAGGAAAATATAAACAAACATGTACGAATATGATTTTTTTCTCTTCTGATGCATAATCGTTAGGCGATAACGGTTAACCGTTTACGGAGAACCGGGACCAAGCAGTGAATCTGGGGAGATTTAACAGAAAATATGAAAGGCAGAGATGTTATTCGTAATTTTATCTATTTTTCTGGTGTCCACAATCTGAGAAAGTCAGCAGATTAGCTAGCATGCAGGCTACTAGCAAGTTAAAGGCTATTACAGCTAGCTTAGATGCTTAGATGCTTACAATCAGTTCCTGTGTTATTTTTTCTTTCCTTAGTGTTGTTGTTTTAATATTATCTTTGTCCGATGACACTTGTAATTTTCTTATTATTTACCTTCAGTGTTTTATTGTCAACTTTATCTTCTGGCCAGTAGGTTTACGTTATTTTATTTGTTAGCTAGCTGCCTGGCTAGTTTTAAGCTAATGAACTTAAAAAGTTTGACCCAAGCAGCTTAAACCAACCAATGAGCAGCAGGCTTGGTGCGTGAATCCCACCAAGCATCACATCATGGATTACACAGCTATTACCAGGAAACAAAACTCTGCGTTTTTATCATTTTTTCTATTTGTTTTGTTGTTGTTGTTCTGAAATACTGAAGAATTACACCTCTTTTGTATTTCTTTATATTGAGGGGCCACTAATTTAAGTTTGGGAGCCACGTCTGTGGACGGCTCCTTACTGCTGACAGTGTGACATGGTTAGTGTTGTTCTCACCCAGCAGATCTCCAGAGAAATTGACGGGCAGGACAATGCCAACAGAGAGGACACCGACAACAACCAGCAGGCCAATTATGTGACGCTGGAAGGACAGATAGTGAACAGCATCCTCGCCACATTTCTCCCGGATCTCTTCATCCCTGCAGGAGGAGAAGGAGGGCCGGTCAGTCAACAGAGTCCTGACTGGACCAAACACTGAGACCTAAACACGACCACAGAACTGGAACCCACGACTGACACTACATGTTGTGCTTTATTCCATCCACCTCAGATCGTTAGCTGAGTATGCTAACGCAACCCGCGTTCCACACGCATGATGTATTTGCGAGACAAGGATGTAAGCAGACAAGCTTCACACTCAGAAAGAGATTTAAATATTTAATATACTTATTCTAATACTTCACATTTAGTTAAACCAAACTTGAACACAACTGTCCAATTTTTTTTTTTGTTTGTTTTTTTTGTTTTAATCGAGCCCGGGGCCGCTGTAGCGAGGACACAGCCTCTGAACATCTTTATACGAAAGCTTTAAAGCTTTAAGCAACAAAAACATCACAAACACGCCTGTTTGTAATGAAACTACTGGGTTCAGGTCAAGAAGCAGAATTTTAGCTCCACTCTGTATGCCATGTGACACCTGTAAACTGGGGGCAGAATCACTGTGATGTCACCATTAGTCTGTGGACTCCCGTTTAAACACTTAAGTTTGGTATTATGTCATGACCTTGGTTTCTTGAAGCCAGAGGTGACCATATTTGGACAAGAGGGTGGAGCTGGAAATGACTATGTGACGTCTAGCAGACAGTTGCCGTCACTCAAAGCAGTCATACCCTTTATATGCACAACTTTGAGCATTAATATAATTTAAAAAGTTAGTTATATAATTCTTCTCCATCATGAATGGGGAATTTAGACCAAAACCACATTTTATTTCTAGCTGTAAACATGTTTATTTCTGCTAAAGTTGGACATTTTTAATATGAGGCTCTATGAGGACTGACCCACTGGGAGCAGCCTCAAGGAGCCATTAGAGGAACTGCAGGTTTTCACACTGGATTTCTCACTGTGTTTGAAGATGATACTTACTTTATTCTGAAGATAGCCGTCAGCCACGAGCAAAAACCCTGCGACGACAAACAAAAAGATCAGAACCAAAAAACGCAAACATTACACACACACACACACACACACACACACACAGATCCTGGAGTACTAAATAGAATGGAGGAGGATCTGAGGAGACTGACAGGAGATGAAGATAATGAAGGTAATGATGATGATGAAAGATGAAGGTGTCCTTACGTTGTCTCTCTGGTCGAAGTCAACAGAGCTGGAGACGGAGGTGAGGCGTTCATATCGGTCCGGCGTCTCTGAGTGCATTGCAGAGGCAACGCTGTGGAGACACACAGGAAAGGGTTAGCTAACTGTTAGCTGTTAGCTTGTTGCTACTTTGACCTTTGACCTCTGTGTCTGAAAGCTGACTGGACTCCTGAGTTTATTTCCTGGGATCCATCAACATTTTGATCTATCAGACACTCAGCACAGGACTAACACAGAGGACGCTAACAGGACGTGAAATAGTTTCACCAAACACAAGGGACTCTGAGAGGGAAAATGAAAATCCTCTCCGAGTTTCTACGCTCACAAACTGAACTCTGACCTGAAAACTTTCACACAAACAGGATGGAAGTGCTTCCAGATGTGAGCGTGCTGGTGGACAGTGTGTTGGGTTTTCTGCGGAGTTAGCTAACGAGCTTGCTAGCACGTCACAGGGTTTACGACACAACAAGCTACAAACACACACGGCCTGTTACCTTTTCACCGGCTCATAGTTATCTCTGTCTCGTCTTCGGCTGAGTTATCGTTAAAAATGAAGACAAGTGCAGGAGAGCAGTGTTAGCATCACAGCTGTTAGCATCACATTAGCCAACAGAGAGTGATCCAAAGACACCCTTTAAACACTACACACACACACACGGGGGGGGGGGATTGGTGCCACCTGCCACACATTAATTTTTTCATTGCGCTCTTCTTGACCTCCACTACAGCGAGACAGCCAGAAACCATCACAGTGGAAACGATTAAATGATAAACAGAGAATTAATTGGCAACAATTTTGATAATTAATTATCAGTTTTATCATCATTTTCTTTGACAGGAAACGCATTATGTTTGTTACTGTGACAGCTGCTCAGACAAAACAGGAAATCCAAATACGTTCCATCAGGCTTCAGGAATTAATGACGACCATTTTTCAATATTTTTTAAAATTTCATTTAAAGATGTATTCATCAACTAGTAAAGAAAATATTTTGTCAGATGTATTGATAAAGACAATAACTTATTTGCAGCCTTACAGTTCTCTTCTGACACAATTATAGGACCTCGCCATGAACTATGTGTGTCAATTACATAACACACACACACAATCCAGTCAGTTTGATCAAATTAAATAACATGAGAGACAAATTATCACTACAACAGTTCAGGTCTTAAACTAGATTCTGACTCCAGAGGACGGACAAGCCGACATGAATACCCGCCCAAACAGACACGCACAAACAAACCCACACTGAAATGAAGAAGCAGTTATTAGTGCACCAATCAGAGAGCAGAACCCTGTTAATGAAACCAAAGGATGAGGAGGAGGAGGAAGATGTTAGCAGTAAAACAAACATGGAGAAAGCAGCAACATACTATTCGCGCTCCTCCAGGTCGCTGAAACGTTTCTTCAGTCTTCAGGATGGAAACAGAAGGAAAATCAAAAGCTGCTGTGAGAGAGGGCAAATCAACAGGACGGAGAGACTAAACTGACTCGCCCCCCCCTCTACCCAGAACACCTTAAGGCAAGACCCACTCATACTCTGCCTTTGATTGGCTGAACTCTTCCACGCGTTAGCTATGATGCTAACCAGTGCTAGTCAGCAGTTGTGCTGTGATATTCAACAAACTGGAGATAAAGTCTCTGGTCTATGGAGAGCTTCAGTGAGCTCCCAGTTGGGTCGGTGAGTTTGGCTGGGAAGCGAGCTCGCCAGCGACCCCCACAGGTCCAAGCTTGCTATGGCACCAGTTTGTACAAAAGGACCAGAACTGGGTTGCCATTGCTGACTTGCTCTGTCCCCGAGCCTGTTTAGTTTGTAGTGCCAGAGTCACAGTAAACACCTGGAAAGGTTTACCAATCACAGGCACAGTAGGGGCAGGTCTTGCAGCAATGCATGCTGGGTAAGTACATAAAGTAAGTTTAATGTTTAGTCTCTGCCCTCAGCAGGAACCGATACTCTTTGGTCTTTCTGGTGCAGTTTGCAGTTCAAAGGTCAGTGGATCACCTGGAAAACCGACTTGATTATGTGATCATTGATCATGTGATATTTTCTTAACAAGTCAAGTGCTACTTTGATCTGTTATTTTTAAGGCAGAGCGACCTGACAGAGAGTGAGCTCCAACACTCAGAGCATTCACATCTGTATTCTGGATTTTTGGCCAGTGTCTCTTGAAGTGAACCACCTTTAATTACAAACACAAAACTCGTTGATTACTTCGATCTGCAGAGAGTGTGAATGTGTGACTGCCTGTTGGGCCACATGTAACATTCACACACGCTAAAAACACATCAATGTTATTTTCCGCCTTATTGACGGCAGAAAGAAAAATGGAAAAAGTCTGCGGTGAATAATTCAGAGGCAGGAAAAACTCTGATCATCAATCACTAGACTGATAACAAGCCGTCTAATTACATTCCACTATGTCCGGATAAGATCTGACAGGAAGTGAGTGTGTTTGCGATTTCCTGTCCAGACTACGAAGGCAATGACCTGTGAGAGTAACACCTGATTTTCAAAGTTTGTGTCTTTGAATTCTTCAGTAAAAACATTAAAAAAAAGTTATTTATGACTGATGTGACCATCACAGGAACCACTGATCCACCTGCATGACATCACTGATGGTGAAATGAGATCAGAAACTGTTTTGACCTTTGACTTCCTCTCACTGTACAAAACGGCTCAAATATCTCTTATTCAGTTGGTGTGCTTGTGATCAGTGGTTCTGACGTGAAAATGTGTCCAAGCATTTTCTGTCACAGACGGTTAAAGGTATTTTACCTGTCGGCATCGGTGACCAGCGCCAGGCGGCCATAGTCCCAGGCAACCTTCCTTAGGATGGAGAAGACGAAGAGCAACACCTGAAAAAGACAAGGAGGACTTCCTGTTAATCAGAGGTTAAAGACAAAAAGCACTGAGCTGTTTTTAGTGACAGAGGAACTTTCAGTTGGTGTTGATTCTAGCGGCTCCTTTGGACAAAAGCCGTAGTGACACAAGTGCCTAGTGTCCTAAAGATCTTTGGTAGCGTGTGCCAGGCAGGCAGAACTTTGCATAACACCGACAACACGTGCATTTGTTTTGGAAGCGAGTGAAAGAGAGACCGCAGGATGGATCGTGATGAGGTAATGTATTAATATGTGACTAAGAAATAAGTTATCAGTAGGGCTCGACTGATGTATCGGTTTTCCGATATTATCGCAGATATATTGTTATAGGCATATATGTTCTCTGATAAGTGCAGCTATTTAAACTGTTATTTAAGCCAGGAAAAAAATACTTGGACTATTGATTTAAAATGGTGTAATCATGCAGTTTGTCCAGCAGAGGGCAGTCTATTATTTATTTGGTGATAAGTGAAGCGTTTACTGGTCAGTACACTGATGTTTGGAATAAAGTTTGTTGGATTTCCTGCCTCCATAATGTATCTTTGTCACAAGTATTTGATAACCACATTCAAAATATTAATTATAAAACATTGGCTGATATCAGAATTTTCTTACTCCCTGATATTGGTATTGGCATCGGCCCCAAAAATCCCCAAACAGTGGGGCCCTAGTTACAAGGTGTATGGCAGTAATGTCCCCCAAGACCTATTGCCTCTAATTTCTGCAGGCTACATCACAAAGCCGTTTGCATTGATGTTATGCTAAGGTGCAAACTAACAGCCGTAGCCATAGAATATAATTGTGTTATTGTCATTGCACAGATCAATGAAATTTTTTAAAAATCCTTTCATCTGAATTCACAGGGATTGAGCCCCAATCACAAGCATTAACAGTAACTAAATAAAAATAACAGTTTGAGGGTCTCATTTATTGTTACAGGAAATTTACGATCATCAGAGGAATCATGAGACTGTTGCATAAATACTAAAACGTTCCTTTTAGTCTCTTTAACAGACACAGACGAGGGTGAACCTTCCAAAATAATAGTCATTCTGTGGTGAAAGCAAACGTTCGAGTGTGACTGAATTTCAGTATGTGGGCCATGAAGCTGCAGTATTGATTTTTCCAACAGTCAGTGAACATCACAGTCCACAGTTAGCGGCTCCCTCAATACAACCGGTTCCCCTCAGCACTGCAGCTGTGTCCCTCCTGCAACCCCACCCCCAACCCCCAGCTTCAAAAAAGGATGATAGCTAATAAACTGAAAGATCTGCAGTCAGTTTTTTTTATTTTCATGGGATACTGTTCTCCCACAATGCATTGCACACAAGTGCTCAAAGCAGCTGATGTTCTTCTGTGTAGCAGTCAGAAATCATTTTGAAAAATGGAAACAGGTTTAATCATGGATCTGTAAGAAATGTCATTTCGAAAACTGAATGACTTCTTCTTATTATTAATATCATCATCACCATCATCTTCATCTTCATCATCATCATATTACTTTTACTGTCATTCAGCCTCTCTGATAAAATCACCGACAAAAGCAATATTCACGGACAGAATAAAGTCAGCAAAATGTTCTGATTCTCCAAAAAACAATAAATTTCTGTAAAACATCCTGTTGTTGATGCAACATCCTAACCAACCAGCTCTAACATCAGGGGAGAGCCAGGTGTTTTCCCATCATGCCCTGGGGTCTTGTAGTGGTGGAGAGCAGCTGCAGTCATCTTCATCCTGTGAGGTCACCTTTGTCTATGTTAGAGTGACCTCAGAGTGAGTCAGATTCAAGTCAGACAGATCAAAGGGCGTGTTTGCGCAGTGATCGATTAGTCAGGTCTGCCTCGTCTCCAACCAGCTTATTAAAACTCACACAGGAGCGATTCTAGCATCAGACCCTCAGAATGTCGCCTGCGTGTCGTGTTTCGTTTCATAAGACATTCAGGTTTTAACTTACAGTAAAACTTTGATGAATTACTATTGGATAACAATTTAAATCGTGTGAACACATGACTGTGTGTGTGTGTGTGTGTGTGTGTGCGCGTGTGTGTGTGAGAGAGAGAGGTCTGTTAATAACAGTATTTCCTTTTATACATGATCAACTATTTTATTTTAACCAAAAAATCTAAGAAAACAATCTTTAATGCTGAACCCCAAAGCTGTCACTCAGTTTATAAGGTAATGTTGTTAATGTAGAACATAAATGCGGTAATGAAGGTATAATATGAATGTAATTAACAGTAGAAGGATAGGGGATAATTAATGTTAGTTTAAAACAATTTTCTGACTGAATATTTGATTTGCTGTGATTAATACAATCAGGTTTGATTTTGACTTCACTCTCTAATCTGAATCTGACTGTTCATGTGAGAAATAGAAATCTGGGTATCCACTCATTGATCAACAGCCACTTCAGAGTCATAGATGAAATATTACAAAGTTAACATCTTAATGCAAAATCATATCAGATAAAGAAACAATGTAACTATAATAACTACAGTAATAAAATACATCAGCTTGTAAGTAACTACCAGTGCAGTGCAAGCAGCTCAGAGAGCAAACATCAGCCAATAATCATCTTTGATATAAATAACATCATAATCAGAAGACATTCAGTTATATTTACAGCATGGAATATTAGGATTTTGATTGGCAAGAATCTGGCGATACAATACGAATCATAATACGGGGGTTTAGGATTATGTTATGATAAATTGCATTTTTGTCCGTCTTATGTTAGGAAAACTGTCATAGTACAAACACCACAATATCTATAACAATCTGAGTAAAAATATCATAGCAATTGTTTTCTATAATATTTAGTTTTTTTACACCCCTAAGGAATGAAGACAGACTTGGTATGTCATGTTTCCCACCACTGCCTTGAAGGAAAAACTGCACTTTTTTGGAGAATGTAGCCGATTCATCCAAAATCCTGACGTAAGACAAGAAAATCGATGCCTTTCCTCTCTCTGTGTGATCAGTAAGTCACTAGATAGGGAGTTGGCCTTACCGCTGTCTACTGCCTCTAAAACACATCTGAAAATCTCCAGCACGCTCCATCTACATGTTGTGACTGTGCACATTCGCCACGCTACAGAAACGTTGTCACTGTGGGCGAAAACACTGACGAACTGACACAGTGCCTCAGACACGACGCGGTTATGCTCCGAACATGAAGATAATGATTTAATGACGAATGATATAAAAGAGCATGATGCACCACCCGTGTGTGTGTGTGTGCGTGTGTGTGTTGCACTGAGCGTGTACAATGACGACTCACCAGGAAGCACATGAAGTCAAGGGCGAGCACGGTGGGCACTCCTCCGAACGGCAGCCCCTGCAGCACCGTGCTGCGGATGCGAGCGGAGTAACAGTAATCTTTGGACCCGCTGTGGGCGGAGCAGTTCTCCTGACCGCTGCACGCCTGGCTGCTGCCGAATATCATCATGGTAACAATCAGCGCTCTGAGCATGCTCACTGCCGCATCCTCGCAGAGTACCTGAAGGAAGAAGCAGACACGTTAAACACATGACCTTTAACCCTTCAGCCAGCAGGGTTCAGGAATAACAAGCCACATCAAGAACAAACAACAACTGTCTGCCAAAGATAGTTTTACCAATAAAATCAATTGCACTCTAGCTGCAAAACATCAGCATGTCAGCATTTAGCTCAATGAATACGCTCTGAACGAATGCACCTCTAAATGGACAGATAAACTCGTCTATATGTCACAAGCACGCAGGTACACTGTGAAATTTAACCCGCACTGGCTCTTCCTTCCTTCCTTTCTCTCCTCAGTAAGGCCTAAGGCCGGGAGCGGTGGGCAGCTGACACGGACGCAGCATATGACAGCAGCACGTGGGGGCCATCGTGCTGACATGGTCTTTGGTCGGGTCGTGCATGTGTTTTGGATGGGAGATGTTGTCAGGGGAGTTCAGCCTCACAGAGTGGTTAGCATGACTGTGGACTCTCCTAAAAAAACTTATGATTGCCACTGTAAGCAGGACAAATATCAAGAAAAAGTTTGGTGCCACTAAATTCCTGTAGAGGAGCCAGCTGAAAATGTTGTAAAAACTGCAGTGCACCATGGGAATGTTTTTGTATCCCGAAAATGAGATGATCAGGGAGTTCACGGATGTTTCAGCACACATCATTTCTAAAAACGTGCAGAGGGAACGACCACCAAAGAGCTGACTGGTGTTTTACTGTGAGACCTCAGAGCTTACTACATTTCCCAGCATGCCTGAGGAGAAGTAGCTCAGCTTGCTCCCTGGTGACCTACTGATCCTGTTGCTACAGTAACCCTGACTCCAGCTCCTGACCCAGTTTTTACGCCTCAATGGCTGCTTGTCGTCCAAAACTGCACTGATGGCATTCTGACTAATGATGTCATCGTTACATCAGGTTGCTCCGCCTCCAGCTGAACAGAGAACAAAGAGACGACATGAGGAGGCATCTGCACCCACTGACATGTTGATCCTACAGGACTTCAGCGAAACATCCCATCTTGAAACAAGAAATCCATATCCACAAATCTGTTATAATATTTATTTACACTGACGTTTACTACAAGAATCTTATGGCAAGCGGCTTAGATTACTGCCACGAGTGTGTGTGCAGGGTTTCATCACACACTCAACGTGCGCGTGTGTGTGTGTGTGTGTGTGTGTGTGTGTGTGTGTGTGTGTGTGTGTGTGTGTGTGTGTGTGTGTGTGTGTG
>JAQLOL010000019.1:477261-495080 GCA_029783665.1 Naso thynnoides
TGTGTGTGAGTGTGTGTGAGTGTGAGTGAGTGTGTGTGTGTGTGAGAGTGTGTGTGTGTGTGTGTGTGTGTGTGTGTGTGTGTGTGTGTGTGTCAGTGCTGGGGAACAGAAGAAGCACAGTGCTAAATTTCTGTGACTCATTGCTGTCAAATACAAAGTTCATCTGACTGAGCTTCAGCTCGCCTCTGACTGTTCCCTGACGTTTGTTTGAGGAATAAGCATGCTCAAGCTTTGAAACTACAGTTCCCATGATGCCATATGAACAGAAAGTATAATATCACATGGAGTCAATACCGATCTCAAACCAGTCCCTTCACAATACCACTTAACTACCAAGTGTCACTCCAAATCAAGTTACACTTGCAGCCGTGAAGAGTCTGTCTACTGAAGGGGTGGGTGGGGGGGTAAAAATCTAGATAACCAAACTATGGGATGCTCTTTACACTCAGTTGCAACAAGGAAGTAGGCGTCGCCATGGCAACAGATGGACGGCCTGCTTACATGTCTGTTGCGTTTTTCACAGGCTACAGGAGGTGAAGTAAACTGGCCCGTCTCAGCTCGAGCTCGAGCCGACTGACGGTGCGGCTTGTAGACACCCTGTTGTTGGCGAGTCAGAGCGTCAGGCACGAACAGCTAATCAGCTCGCACTATCGTCACCTGTCACAAAGAGGTGCAGCATAGGCCGGCCAATCAGGACAGAGTGTACACTTTTTCACGAAACCCTTGAAAATCTCATAGTGAAAACAGGGCTCGTTGGAGACCAATTCAGCACCCGCTATTACACTGTTTAATCATGTTATACATTATAATGACAAAGTCAAGCCAAAAAATCTTTTCCAGTCTCACTTTAAAGTCTAAACAAACTAAACAGCTGGCAGGGAACCTGAAGCAGACTCATCAGATCGACTCACAGAGCCGAGTCACACTGTGGTGACTGACAGGCTGCATACATATAAATAACTCCCAGAAGTCAGTGAAGGCAGCGCTGCTTTAGAGTCCCCTCTCACGTGTCAGATTTCAGAGCCTCAACCATGAAGCTGTTGATGATTACCCTATAAGTTACCATTACATGTAACTGTGGAGACTCCTGTCTGTTACACGCAGACCGCAATAAGTAGACACCCGCCAGTCACTTATTATTAGATTAATGTGCTCATGTGACTGTCGAGCGAAACTGTTCATGGAGGCTTCAGCAACTTGTCTCTGTGTTGTCTCTTTGCTGCAGCGCCACCCGCCGGCCGAGCTCACTGAAGTAAGATCCAGAGAAAAGCAGAAATTCTGACTCAATGGAGAAATATTGGAAGTTAATCAACTGATCAACTTTATAGTTGAGATCAAACACCCATCAGAGTTCCCTGTGAATGTTCTAAACTCACTCCCTCGCTCGAGAAGATGAACACGAACGACTTTGTGATCTTTTTTGAAGCGCCCCCTCAGGACAAACTGTGCGGTTGTTTGTGTTGTTGTTGTTGATCTTCACCACAGTTCAAACAACAATCAGGATGTTGAATGATGCTGCATGCGCCCTGCAGCCTCTGGGGAGCGAACAGGACGTTTCCCAGTTGATGCCGTTGGTTCTGTGGAGAACGTATGCAGTGACGGTCTGATCTGGAATATTCCACCAGTTCGGCGTCACTCGGAGGAACAACCCCTCCTCTCTGTTGTCATGGTGCAGCAGCAGCAGCAGCAGCAGCAGCATGACTCATCTGAAGCCTCGAGTATCTGAGCTGCAGACACACTGCAACACTGACACACACGCACATTTATCAGAGCATCAGAGCAAAGCATCCTCAACACCTGTGGAGTTCCTGACACATCAGGACAGAGACCGAGACCGCAGCACATCCCTTACCAGCTCCATTAATGACGGTCTGACCATTAGCTTAGCCTTGGCTATAAACAGCTGTTTGCCTCCGATGGTTAGACCTCATCCAGCCCCTCACAGTTCAGCCGCGGCAGGGCTCAAGTTTGCCTGCGGTGAGTAAAAAACCGCATCCATCTGTAAAATTAGCAGCTCACTTACCCCACTGAGCAAGTGGAAATAAAAGATTTGAAAACACTGAAGGAGCTCAATGAGCCATCGTGCTTCCTGATCGTCTCTTGGGCACTCTTGTGGAAACAGTGAAGGGCGAAGTTTTAAACTGAAGTCAACATTTCAGTTATCCTGAAAACACGAGCTTAGCGGGAGCTTTAGAGGATAGGCCACAGTTTTTTGGAAAACGAGCTCGTTTTTCAAAGAAATACCAAAACAAGAGCCGACAGCATCATAAAGTTTCTTTTTGTTCTTTGATAAATGCTAAAGAATAGAACAGTTTGTACTAAGGTTGAACTTGACTTGGGAAAAGTAAATGTCAGGTGAGTCCCTATTCACTCTGAGACCTGCACCAGGAAAATGGAAAACATCATATGAATGTTGTTTATGAACACCAAACATCCTCTCTGTAAAGTCCCACTGTGCTGCTGTGGTCAGATCTCACCTTCATGTGTTTCTGTTCGTGTATTCATGCTGGATTTCCCAATAAAGACACAAAGATCTGCACTTTCTATCAGGAGTGTGATTAAAGTTCCTTCCAGCAGCAGCCAGTGGAAGACTTCTCAAACAGCTTCCTGAGGACCTGCTGCCGACGGATTCAAACACTTTGTTCACACAGAGTCAAACAGGTGAAGCTCCTCCAGGCTTTTTCTTTAGATTCAGTGAAAAAACTCCATGCAGCAGCTAAAAAAAGCTCCAGAAAACGTTTTTCTTTTTTTTTCTTTTTTTTTTTTACAGCCGGCTGACGTCTGCAGCCCACAGATAACAGCTGAGTGTGTGTGTGTGCAGATTAGTTTTCGGACACGCTGACAGCACAGGGGGTAGGTATAAAGTGTGTGTGCAGAGAGAGGGGCGGGGCCTCGTGACCATTTTCCTTCAGACTGAAACCAAACAGCTTGAATTCTGACAGAGAACAAAATTAAAGTCTTCAGAGCAGAAACCTGCAGCTGTACGAGCAGAGAAGCGAGCAGTGTGAGGACAGACGTCTCCGGCGTGGACCGCCGTCACTCGTGACGTAACTGAAGCTCTTATCAGCCGGCTGCATGCGGTCGAACCCGAGAGGGGAACTCTGGTCTGACTTTGTCTTTAAGAACCAGTGGGACTGAAGAACCGAGTTCATGAGAGGGCTTCATACCTGTCGTTCAAACCAGGACGAGTTAACATGGAGCCACCTGATTGGACAGTTTTAGCTGATGTCATTCTGCAGACTCTGTGCAACTGTTTGCCTTTAAAAAACAGACATTTAACTTATTTTTTAATATATTTTTTCAGATTTCTGTTTTATAGTTATGATTCTTGACTTTGGCGGTCCTCCTCAAGTCACTGCCATTCATGTTGAAACAGGGCATAGAAACACTATAGGACTCGTGAAAGTTGCTAGCTATAGGTAACTCACTCCTCTAAAGAGAACGTCTGTGTACATTTGGTCAAAAATCACTGAGAGAGAGAGAGAGAGAGAGAGGGAGAGGGGAGCCGGGAGCCGTGGAGACCGAAGTAATTACACCAGGAAAAATCGTTCCTTACAAGTGCTGCCTCGTTCTTTTTAAATAAGGCTGTCACACATTTTCAGCTACTTTCTGTAACGTTTATTGAATATTGGCAAAATGAAAACAGACACCATATCTCATAGATGAAGGTATTTTGGGGAAAATAGGCGTGGCTTACGTAACACTGGTATGGTCCTTTAAAGTTGAGGTAGACAACTTCTGCTAACAAGCTGGCAAGCTAATGTTAGCTGTAGCATGAGACTTGTTGGGAAACAACTTGACTGCAGCCGTTTGTGCCAAGTAAACTGGTCCGTCTCAGCTCGAGCTCGAGCCAACTGACGGTGTGGCTTGCAGACACTCTGTTGCCGGCAGAGGCGAGTCAGAGCATCAGGCATGAACATCACCTGTCACTAAGAGGTGTGGCATAGACCAGCCAATCAGAACAGAGAGTGCATTTTTCCGTGAAACTCTTGTCCTAGTGGCAAAGAAAATCTCACTGTAAAAACAGAGCTTATTGAAGACCAGTTTAGCAGCAAATGGTGTCATTTTTCAACCACTGCTACTCTGTTCAACCATGTTATACGTTATAATGACAAAGTTTAGCCAAATAAGTTTTCTAGTTTCACTTTAAAGTCTAAACAAACCAAACAGCTGGCACTGAACCCGAAGCAGACTCATCAGCTCGTCACGCAGAGCCGAGTCACACTGTGGTGACTGACAGGCTGCATGCATATAAATAACTCCCAGAAGTCAGTGAAGGCAGCGCTGCTTTACAGTCCCCTCTCTCGTGTCGGATTTCAGAGCTTCAACCACAGAAAAAAAAAATCTCACAACTGAGACATTTAACATGGACGAATGGAGAAGCCGGACTCAGTCTGTTCACACACGTCATTTAAACCAGTTCAGTGTTTGATCAGCTTCAAACGAAACCTCTTTCAGCTGTGCGTGTTTGAATCTTTGCCAAAGAGGACTGAGGTTCAATAATGATCGCAACATATGACGTGATTGAACATTTGACTCATGTTCAATTGAATCAAAGTGTCACGACACTGCAGAGGAGGCGATCATGCGAAATCAAACAGGATCCATCTTCATGAAGCGGCAACCAACCAGACTTTGATCCATTTGTTGAGCAGTCGCTCATTTACTGACGACATGAAACTCATCCAGTGTTTTCAGCGCAGACGTGACATCAAACGCAGCAAGATAGAAAAAAGAAAGAGACGCAAAATGACGACAAACAGAGGGTTTGACCTTTCAGCCAATGAACAGGTTCATTCAGTGACGGTGCAGGTTAAACAGACATCAGTGATCAAACAGACATTCTGAGTAAAATCCGTTTAATATTCTGTGTGTTTGTAGCAATTAACCGTTTATCTGTCTCACTGACCTTTTGTGAGAGATATGTTTGTGTTATTTGAGGGAAAACAATTTACACTTGATGTGCTTCTGTCCTGATTTGATTGTATCATGACAATTGGTTGCTGATAGATTTGTATTGCAACGCCGATTTATTGTGATTTCATCATATCAGTTATAGCGATTTTAATTTTTAGTGCACACAGCTTTGGTCATATTTAGCTCTGCGTTTATTGATTTAAGTGTGTAAAACCTTAAGTGTGTCCATATTTTTGGTTTATTTTGTAAGTGGGCGGGTCTTATCTTCGGTGGTCAGAGGTTTGTCCGCCATTTTCAGCCTTCGGCTGCTCTCAGTTCACCTTGGCTGTCTTCAGGAAGCAGACATGACGTCCCGTCCTCACCGTCTGCTTAACCGTGAAAAAATAAATTGAAATATATCAATTCTGAGGGAGAAAAAAATCAAATTTTAAAATCCCACAAAAAAATCGCGACACATACAAGAATCAATTTGTATATCTGGATTTTATAATCAGGAAGGAAAATGTGACAAAAGTTTAGGGTTTTGTTAGAACATAGCGTCTAAATCTAAAGCAGTGTGTGTGGACTGGACAACAGAGAAGCGTTTGAGGTGAAACTATCCTGCAGGAAATTTGACCGCAGCAGAGGTGGAAGCAGAAAGGAGACGTCTCCTCAGAAGCCGTGAGCCAACATTCGACCCGGCCTCACAGAAAGCCTCTCGAGCAGAAGCATGAAGGACGCTGAAGTCTTACGGGAGCAGCTCAAGACGTGTCCCCCGCTGAAACGTCTGTTTTTTTTTCTGTTTCGACCACATTCACGTGAAAGACGCTCCGAGAGAGTGCAACAGGAACGCTGACGTCAACACCGATAGCTGTGACATTAAGAGCACGTCAAGATGTCTGAGGAAGACGAGACACTCAGGACCATGATGAAGAAGGTGTTTAGTCTCAGTCTCAGCTAAGCTCGACATTAAAAACACACTGATGCAGCCATCTGTTCGTACTCTGCGTTCAATTCCTCCGTATTTCTGCATGTTCACTGGAAGCTCACAGACGCAGACAAAATGGAGTAAAACCTTCACCCACCACAGGAAATCATGCAGGCAGTGTAGACAATAGTTCAAGCATGACCAGAGCGAGACACGGCGGAGGAAGAAGAGGAGTGAAATAAGAAAAACACAAGGGAACAAAATTGTCCATCCACATTTCATGATAAATTTAACGACCTCACAGTCATCGTCGCCGCGTCCTCTTTTGTCTCTTTCTCAGGAGGTTCATGATAACAAGTACAAACAGAAACATTCGACTCTGAACTGCCTTCGACTGGAAAGACAGCGTAAAATCAATTCTACGTAAATGATACGTGGACGTATGTGGACAGTGACGGTTCCAGTGAAACAAATGTTTTTAGTTACAGGAAGTTTAAAACATCTTCACAATGACTTTGAGAAACAGTTCACACACGACGTCCCCCCCACTGCACACCAGACAGTCCATGAAGCCGAGCGTGCATGTGCACACACACACACACACACACACACACACACACACACACACACATTATTAAAGAGCTCTCTAAGGTCTTGTTCAGTAGGGCTGGTTATTAGCAAGAACTTCATGATACAATTCGTATCACGGTACATGGTCACGATACGATCATATCACGATAAATTGCAATATATTGCGATATTCATCATAGTTTACTGAAAGTGCAAAAACAGAGTCAAGTTACTCTGTTATGATCTGTATACATCACATCTCATTATACTGATTATTTACTGACAAAATGAGTCAAAACAATTTAAGTAAAAATTTCATTTACAATTTATTTGAACGGTTTTTGGAAAACAACCAAACACACTGATGTAGCTGCGATAACATCAAAATGAAGAATGAAATTTAGGGCACACTTGCACTTTAACTGGACAGACTGAAACAGTGGACACACGGAAATTGAAGGTATGAAAATAAAGTGCGTTAGTGTTTTTGTCACTGAACTTGAAGCCAGAGTTTTGGCAAGGACTTCACAATATGATACATATCATGAAACATTGGTGACAGTACAACACAGGTATCATGAAAATAAATAACGCGACTTATCGCCATGTCAGTTTGCAAGCACTGCCCTGTTGTTCAGACTGTCAGCCTAAAGCAGATTTTTGGCAGATTCAAACTGAATCCAGATTGATTTTATTAAGTCTGAACCAAAAAACAGATTGGATCTGATTTGCACATATGTGTCTTCATTGTGGACACTCTGCTTGTTCAAATCAGTTATCTGAGTGTTTTTTGTGTCACTTGATGGAACTTGTTCACCTTAATGGAGCATGTCGGCGGACAAGATGGGGCGCTGGACGGCCACGGAGCCTGACAAATGTCTCGCGGCTCATTCAGAAATTTGCACGCCAACTTTCATCATCAAATGTCTCAAGGACGACGTGCTCCACAGCTCTGTCGCTGCTTTGGATGGCGCCAAACCTCTCACTGCACAGTGAAGCCCGCCCTGACTGCAGCACGGAACATCAACACGGTCACCCGTCTGTTCCGGTGCAGCGGAGTTCGGCAAGTGTTTGGATAGTGAGATGATGTATCAGCATTTTTCCATTCGACCACAGGTCGCGTTAACCGCATGTTTTCTGTCAATGACCGAAAATTTTGAAGGCCATCCATCATTTTGACAGACTGTAACTCAGATGGTTTGTGGTTTGTTCATGATTTAAATGTAATGTTCTGATTTTGTAAAACTGCATTGTTCATTTGCCTGTTTACACCATGGCACAATGTTTTTGGTGGCCTTTGCTGTTACTGTGTGGGAAAAAATCATTCATCCGCTCAGTGTGGCGGTTTATGAAGTTCACACAGTCATAAAAACCAGATAAAAATGGGGAAGTGTTATATTGAACACAGTGCACGATGTGTGTCTACAAGAACACGGTCGTTGTGGTCGTTCATGCCATGACTTAAATGCTTCATCTACAGGTTGTGATGTTTATTTCATTAAAATCAAAATGAATGAATGAAAAATAATTACATGCCTTATCGTTTTAAAAAATAAAATTACAATGACAGGTATTAATTGGCTGTAATGGATTTTTTTTCGTCCCTGTCCATCAAAAAATGAGGGACGATGATAAAGTCTAACACATCCTCTGGTACTGATGCCTGCGTGGTTACCATGGTAACCTTGCAGATAGGTCGGTACAGAGTGGTGAAGTCTGGAACAAATCCCATCTGACCACTTACAGAAGACAACGAGGACAGTCGGTGTTAAAAATCAGACGAGGAACAAAAGCCTGAAAAAGGCCAAACAGCTGCTGCTTCTGAATGCATTCATACCTGAACGCGCTGCTGCTTCCTGTAACCTTTGACCTTTGACCTGGTGGAAGGTTAGAACAGAGTGGGCATCGCTGCTCAAAACCTTTCGTGTCTCAACCGTGACCGAGAACAAAGTTTGTCTCCAGACAAACGACACCTGCAGTCTCTCCTTTCCTCACTCACAGCCAATCACAGCGAGCGTTCTTGGATGTACTGCAACATGTGACTGGTCCACTGCAGCAGCAGCTACAGCACAAACAGTGAGTGGATTCAGCGGTGAGGGGAGGCGACGTGTGATGAGTGTGGCTTCACTGAGCGGCTGACCAAAACAAAAGCAGAGGAATCTTTTTTTTTTTAGGAGTTTTACTGTCAGGGTGCTGCTGCGTGTTGGCGATGCGTGCGTCTCTTCTTCTACTGTTTCTCTTGTTTCTTCATGTGCTCAACCATCTGGCCATGAGGAGGGAGAGGGGCTCCCGCACCTCGATGGCACCTAAACCTTGATGAAGGATCAATAAAGTTTGAAATATCACTGGTTGTTTTGTTTGACTGCTGGCACTGTTCCCTAGTTAACCCAACGTTTTGTGAGTTATCATGAGCAACCACGTCGGGTTGTTGATCGTAGCTGTGAGTGTTGGCGGGCAGCAAAGTGAGTCCACAGATCCAGGAGCAGCTCAACACTCAGACACAGCGAGAAGACTCAGATTCAAACGGAGCGATGAGGTTAAAGAGCAGAAACACGCAGCGATGGACGAGTTGCTGAGCTGCGACTGTCGGCGTCTCTTCACAGGACACGTTCGTCCACGACCCTTTGGCCCTGCAGGAGGCGCAGTTTCCAACCAACGCAGTCAACGCCAACACGATTTATCGCGGAGACTCTGGAAGCACGACCATCCTAACCGTGTGTGATCAAGGCGTTTGCTCAACCACATCAGGACACATCGCATCGATTCGTCGCCGAATCGGATCGCAGCAAACGACCACACCGTTCGCAGCGATTCCGGACGGTTCTGTCACGGCTTCTCGTCGATGGACTCTCGTGTGAGCGAACCTCAGACCTGCTGGGTGTGAACATTCGAACCAAAAACGTTGACGTGACTCGTCCGTGTCGACCTTTTTGGTCACATGACGGCAGCGAGGCATAACTTCAGCGGCCTGTAGCCTTTTTCCCAAACTCACATTTCAATAACCAACAGGAAGAGAAGCTTCACATTTCCACAGACAACTAATCAAACCTGTTTCATCGATCAATTAATCAACTAATCATTTAATCATTAATAGCCTAAATAAATTTATGCTTTTCTCTGTTCAAATGACTGCAAGCAGACAACTAAAAACATGATTTTGCATTCAAACAGCTTTAGGAATCAAAATTATTACTCAGTCTAAAACATCAGTGACTCTGATGACATGAAATCAACATTTAAAACAATTTTCTGATCAGAATCTTCAAAGTGCTGCAGATATTGGACAGACTTCCATCCATCAGACACGAGAACTCGGCTGCAGCTGCAGATGATTGTCTTCATTCACTTCTCCGCTGATGGCTGTCTCAGTAAACAGATGAATTGTTGGACTGATAAGACATCTTTAAACAGCCCGTGCTGTTTTATCGGACAATCAGCATGAGCAGAAAAATGAAAATGCTTCACATCTCAGAATCATTCTCGACTTCACCGCTTTCAAACGTGTTGAAGGATTCGTCGATCATCAGAATATGTTCACATTCATTCTGTGTCGATGAACGGACTCTTCTCTCATGGACTAAACGATGAAGTGAGGAGTGATACATGTGACTGTCTCTGAAGCGGCCCTGCTGCACCTGCAGTCCGGCCTCGGCGAAGCATCCGCGGCCGCCCGGACCAAGAAAACCCGACGAACCCCGACAAACCCCGACATTCACCGACACGGCAGAAGACAAACAAGAACCCTACTTAAATGTTAATGCAGCGTGCTGGTGCGGGTGTCTGTCTGTCTGTCTGTCTGTCCGTCTGTCTGTCACTTAGAGGTGAAATCACATTATAGCTGCAGACAGACGGACCGCTCGGTGTCCTCTGCGCACACATTATATAACCTGACACCCCCACCCCCCCACCAAAAAACACGGGAGCCGTACGGAGGCTGGATGGATGCTGTCCGGTTGAAAACAGCGAGCAGGAGCCGCGGACAGGCCGCCGGTGAGGCTGCAGCAGCGGCCTGTCCGCCGCTAATCGAGCCGCTGAGGAGCTCAAACAAAGCCGTCTTATGATAAACCACAGCATAGAGCCCGTAATAAATAAACCAATTAGAATAAAGCCTGTAACGTTACCTGACCATCCGAAGCCGATCCTCCTCCTCCTCCTCTCCTCCGCTAAATCAAGAAAATTCACCGCAGAAAACGACCCGTTAAATCCTCACAAATCCACCGCCGCCCCGGCTGCGTCCTGCCGCAGCGCCGCCATCCCAGAAAAAAAAAAAGGCTGATTCACGCCCGAGGAATTAAAACCACCGCCGCAGGAGTGTCTCCCTCCGCGGGCCACCGAGTGCGCTGCGAGCCGCTGCCCCTCCGCCCGGTGTCGGTGCTAAAATGGAGGCGGTCTCTGTGGGAAAGGAGAGAGAGCGGAGCCGCTGCTGCTGCCGCCGCTGGGAGGAGAAGAAGAAGAAAAGGAGACGGTCCGTCAGAGCTGCTGCTGCCGCTGCTGCGGTCACACACATCCGCCGACAGAGGGCGCCAACACCGAGACCTTTTAACCTGCTCGATCACCATGGTAACTATACTGCTGCTGGTCCGGAGGAGGTCCCGTTCACAGTTTAAGGTTTGAATCGGTATAAAAACTGATGGTCCTCCGCTGATGGAGGACGGGGGATAAAATACAAAGTCACTGCGACCGAACGACGGACTCACTGTTAATCTGACCGGAAGCTGCTGCCTTAACGCTCTCAGCATTGTGTCATATAGACCGAACTCAGAAGTCTGGGACAAAATACAGTGCGATGCTGAGCTCTGACCAGCGGGGGGCGCAGTTGAGTCATACATGTAACAGCAAGAAGACAAAGCAGCAGAATGGTTCAATGTGGCTGCGATGTTTGATTTTTTTTTCTCTCTCTCGTCTTTATTCGTTATTGAATAAAGATACAATTCATAAATTGTATCAAACAACAAGAAGAAAAGGAACAGTGCCGGAGGACTAAAACAAATAGTTTTTTTTTTTTAAAAAACAGAAAGTTTTTTTTTGTTTTTTGTTTTTTGTTTTTTTATGCCGCAGTCAGACAACATTTAACAATAACATAACAGGAGGTGATCAAATGATTATATGATTTTTAAAAAATGGAAGTCTGGCAGCCTATTTAGCCTAATAATTTTGTGAGTGTTAAAACAGAGCGAGTTTTAACTGCTCTCTTGTTTGGGGGGATTGTGGAGCTCGCCGGTTTGTAAAGATCACTGGGTAAATCTTAAAGTTTTAGCAGAACATTTCATTTTATTGATGGTATTACCAAAATTACAAACAATTATCTATCAATTATTCATCTTTGCTCCACAAACCCCTGACATGATTCATGGACTGTGTGTGTGTGTGTGTGCGTGCTGGTTTTTGTTAATTTTTGAGGACTTTTTCAAGCATAAACACTGACAGTGTATAGACTGATAATCCTCGTGGGGACCAAAGAGCAGTCCTAATGCGGCATGACTTAATTTCTGAGGTCCTGGTTAAGTTCAGGGATGTAAGGTGTGAATTGAGGTCAGGATTAGATTAAGGGTTTGGGTTAGACTGTACAGATGAATGGAAGTCCATGTAAAGTCCTAACAAGAATATCTGCACAAAGTTGTGTGTGTGTGTGTGTGTGTGTGTGTGTGTGTATTGCCAAAGCAAATGTACAAATAAAACATTAACTACAGTAACAGGAATGACAGAAGTTAAATATTGATTACAAATTGTGCAGGATTACAGGATTACAGTTGCATATATACAACTGGAAACTCTGCTCACATGACCAGCTGCAGTGTTTGCACACAGCTCCACTTCATTCAGCAGGAAGTCTTGGCTCATTTTTCATTGTGATTAATTCTTTTTGTGTGTTAGTGAAGGGTGGAAAGAACCTGTCTCTGATGTCCTGGTACAATGGGCAGGTGGTCAAAAAGGTGCAGCTCTGTTTCCACCTCCTGTTGGGTGCAGTGTGTGCAGCCTTGCATAAAGTATCCAGAAGCCACACTTGTATGAAAGTAAAGATATATTACTGGAAAATGACTCCGGTAAAAATGAAAGTCACCTACTTGAATATTACTTGAGTAAAAACCTTGAAGTGGCTCATATTGACTGTACTTCAGTATCAAAAGTACAGTAAATACAAATGTACTTAAGTATTGAAAGTAAAACTGCAAGTAAAAAGTGCATGTCAAAGGCAGTCAAGTTTGACTCTTTACAAAGTGTTTATTTTTATTTATGTAACATCTGGTCCACACAAGGACAGAATATCTCAGTCATAAAACAAAATGCAAATAAAGTGATTAAAAAAAAGAAGTGCTTACAGAAAACTTTCTAAACTCCTACGGGCCTGATTTGAACACAACAGGCAAAAGTTTAGCTCAAGCTGAATCTGCAGCTGGGCGACTGCTGCTACATGATGACAACTAAATGATTTCAAATCACGCGTAAAACACGACGACAGCAGCCACTAAAGGGAAAACCCAGTCATTACTCCAACAGCGACTTATAGCACCTGTTTGCACTTGCACCTAAACATGAATAACCAATAATGCAGCTTCTTGCAGTTGGTGATCCAACATTATTGGCTACTGAAACAAAACAAAAAAAGTCATTGGCTGATAGCCAGGACCAAATTTCTGCTGGTTTAATTCTGTAACCATAACTAAGATGCTTATGGGAAATGGAGTAAAGTAAAAGTGAAAGTCTACAGAGGTACACATAATCTAAAAAAACTACTTAAACACAGTAACAATTTTTACTTTGTTGATATGCAACACTGAGTGTGTGCACAGTCTGTCCTCTTTACAGTCACTGCGCTCACTGAGTCTGCAAACATTTCCTCAGGTGTTCTGCATCTGTTAAGGGAAAAGTAACATTCCAGTTTGCCCTGTTTCTGTTTTTTATTTTTTTTGAATAGTTTGACTGAGTCTGGGTTTGTGACTGAGGGCTCCGCAGGTGAACACAGTGTGTGAGGGGTCCGCTCTGAACTGTCACTGTGGAGGCGAGGGCTCTGTAATGGAGCATGTCAGGGTCACCTTCTTGTAGTTAAGTATAAAATTTAAAAACTCTCTTTTGAGTTTTGAGCAATAAAGGACATTGTCCTAACTCTGCTCTGCATGCATTATTTACTAAAACTAAAACTATACTTGATGAATGTGGTTTATCTTATGTATGGTATGAGAACAGTTGGATCCTGAACTTTAAAAGTTAAAGATTGAACACAGACTGACTGACATGGAATTGCAGAGATGATCCTCTATGAGATGGTTACAAATTGTTTAAAGTTGATTTTACTTCTGAGATGTATTTGACTATGTAAAGACCTGTTGAACGGATTTGTATGTCTAAATTTCAATGTGGAAACCATAGTTTGCCTGTTGCAGAGCTCAGGTATGACTGTGATAACAATCCTAAACCTCGTACCTTTTCTTTCACTGGTGATCGAGGAGATGAGTTTCATTATGCGCTTGTTTGTTCCTTTTTTAAGTGAGAAAAAAAAAGTTGATTAGAAGCTACTACAGAGATAATCCTAGTTTGCATAAATTCCAACAGTTAAAGTGTTTCAAAATACGAAAGTTTTGTTTAATTTGGTTAATTTTTAAAAAAAGAAAATCCTTAGTAGTTATTTGATTTGTAAATGATACAGTGCTTACAATAATAAAGAGAAATGGGTTCAATAACTGAATTCAATATTTGAAGCCAAATTTCAAATGGAATGTCAAATTTGGTGTTTTTTTCTGAAAACGTAAAAAGCCGTTTCGCCTCGTCTCTCATGTCTGTCACAGATTTGTTCAAGTTGCCTGTGGTGCTGATGTTGAGGCCGACGAGCAACAACTATTTTTTTGTTATTTCTTCTCTCTGTGAGTCTGACTCGAAGCTGATTATCTAGAAACAACACATCCTCCATTGTTTTCTGGCAGTGCGGTGCTAATAGGCCGTATGCCTGTGTGTGTGTGTGTGTGTGTGTGTGTGTGTGTGTGTACTGGCTTTTGTTATCTATTTAGGACCTTTTTCTGGCATAAACACTGACCATGTGAGGACCAATAGTCCCCATGGGAACCAAAGACGGGTTCTAATGCAGCATGACTTGATTTCTGAGGCCCCCGTTAAGTTTAGGAGTAAAGTGTTAATTTTGGTTACATTATGGTTAGACTAAGGAATAAACTGGTTAGGGTGAGGGTTCTGATAAGGGTTTGGGTTAGGCTGCACAAATGGATGGAGGTTAATGTAAAGTCCCAACAAGAGTATCTGTGTAAAGCCATGTGCGTGTTTTTGGCCACAGGGTGCAGCAGGTTGTTGCTGGCCGGGCACGTCTGAGCGTGTCTCACTCTGAGCTTCAGGCAGTAAACATCCTTTTTGTGGGCGACCTCTAACGTGATGTTATGTGTGTCTTGTGTGTGTGTGTGTGTGTGTGTGTGGGTGGGTGTGTGCCCTCGTTCAGCTATCTTTGTGAGCACCAGTTTTTAGTCATTTCAGTTTTACACCATGGAAGTGAGGACACTTTTTGGAAGGTGAGGACATTGTGGCTCCCTGACAAGCCTTTAAAGGGCTTTTTGAGGGTTAAGACTTGGTTTTAGGCTGAGGGTCAGAACTGGGATTTCGTTTGGGTTAGGATAAGAGTTAGGGTTCGGCATTTAGTTTTGATGGTTAAGATCAGGGTAAGGGGCTAGGAAATGCATTATGTCACCGAGTGTCCTCACGGGTATAGCTGTACAAACGTGTGTGTGTGGTGCTGTTGTTCAGGCAGAGGGTATGTCGCGTGTGAGCAGTTGAACCTTTGGACTGCCACTATCATCATCATCATCATCGTCATCGTCGTCGTCGTGGATCGAGGAGCTGCAGAGACATTTGTCCCCGTGTGACGCTGCTGCACCCTGTCTTCTTGTCCAGCGCTCTCTCCATCTCACCCCCTCCTCTCAGTCCTCTGTGTTTGTTTTTCCGGGCAGCAGCTCACTGATGGAGTGTCGGGCCGAGGTCGTGTCCCACCTGAGCTGGGCTCTGATCACCGTTGGCGCGACTTTCCTGCTGCACCAGACGCGGAACCGCACGAAGTACGGCCGCTACGTGCGGGCCGAGGGTCGCTGCTGTCCGGCCTCTGTGGGGTGGTTTCTGCAGGAGCTCCCGTCCTTCCTGCTGCCGCTGCTGCTCCTGCTGCTCACCGAGGAGCCGCACACCGAGACGGGCAGGAGCGGACACGGGACCGGGAGGACGCTGCTGCTCTGCACCTTCATGCTGCACTACTTCCACAGGTCAGAGGTCACAGCCACACATCCACGGAGGGGAGAGAGGAGGCAGGGTATCTGACATTTAGATCAAATCAGTGCAGATTTTAAAGAGCTGCTAAAGAAACCACATGAACACTTGACATTTACTCATACATGGACTGGAGGTGGTGGTACTTTGGGTTTCTCCTCCACATCTCAGGGGCAAGTCATCTTTTACTCCACTACTCCGACAGCTTTAGTTACAAGTTACTCTTCAGCTCTTGTCCAAGTGAAACCATGTATGTGCAGCTGTGTTGCTGCTGAATTTGAAAAGTTTGTGATGAAGTGAAGGATGGCATTGTTTCCTTTTCTGGGCAGAGAAAATCCACCTCCTTCTCCAGCTGAATGAAGGCAGTAAAAAGCCTCGTGGATGAGCTGATGGAAAATGTGTTGTCACAAAGCTGCAAACAGGCTGTTTTTCTGAGCCCATGAGAACATTTTAGAGATACAAACTTCTCACCAGAGGATTTTTCGAATGTGATGCACCTCTGTAGATTCTGACGACGTTACCTTAAACGTATTTAACTTTTCATGAAAACGATGGGCCTACCTTTTTCATAAAACGACCACTCACAGCCCAGATGGGGTAGGTCGTTAAAAAAAGGTTGAGTGCTACAAGAAACGATAGTTGGTCACGAAAGGTTCTGACTGCTGAAAAGTTAGCATTAAAGGGATGTGCCAGCTTTTTTTTCTTTTTATTATTATTATTTGCCTCCCTCTCGAGTTCCAGACAAAAAGTAGATACCATTCAAGGAAGAGGAGCTGAGCTCACCCACTGCTAATCAGCTTAGCTCCAATACTGGTAGTCAGTGGAAAGTTCTAGCCTGCCTCCACCTAAAGTCATCAGACAAGCTTTCCAACAACTTTAAATGGTCTTGTGTGCTTGTTGTGACTTGTTTATTTACCACATTGTTATTTTTGACTCACATTGTCACTTTATGTAATTTTAGAATCAAGTACGTACCAGAGGTAAACCACAGGGTGCAAGCGAGTCACTTAACAGCAGAAGAGGAAGAAGAAATTTACAAGATAAGTAAAGTGCCAATGAGTCTAAAAATACCATAACGTGGTAAATAAACAAGTCACAACAAGCACACAGGACCTTTTAGAGTTGTTGGAGAGTTTACCTGGTGACTTTATGGGCTGGCACTTCCCAATGACTACCAGTATTTGAGCTAAGCTAATTAGCAGTGGACAAGCTCTGCCTGTCTCGTCCTCTTTACTGCACGCAGTCGAAAGAATGGGATCTATTTTCTTGTCTCAAATTCAGCAGGGAGGCAAATAACAAAAAGTAGAAAAAGCGGGTGTATCCCTTCAGGCTGAGCTAGACTGTAACTGTTGAGTTGCTGAAAAAACAAAACACCTGTGCACCTCAAAGATGAACACCTTGTTTCTTTGTTTATTCAATGTGAACACCGAAAGAAGTGGAAAAACCAGAATAACATGTTGGAACCTGATGTTAGGCTACACACTGATCACAACCTAATGTTAAAACTTCTCCACAGCACAAAGAGTTCTGACAGGTGGCCATGTTTGATGTTGGTGTGCCACATAAACATGACATGTGTAGACCTTGGACTGAAGAATAGACTTAACCTCATAAGTCTGTTCTGTAGGAGTTTTATCTACGCCTTCCTGACCAGAGGACGACCCGTCCCGCTGAACATCGTCTTCCATGCCACCATCTTCTGCTCACTCAACGGCTTCCTGCAGGGACACCACCTGCTGCACTGTGCCCGCTTTGAAGACACCTGGCAGACGGACGCTCGTGTAGCTGCAGGTGCATCAGGACAACATCCACACAAAAACTCAGGACTCTCCTGGATAATGTCCCGTACTACATGTTTATGATCTACCTTCACATTCACTTTTATGAAACCCTATCAGTCTCTTAAAAGGTTTCGTGTCATATCATCTTCTCTCCCTGGCAAGTTTCTAGATTTTGTCATGTTGTTGCCACTCTGTGATGTTTCCGACTTGTGAGACTGTGAAATATAATCATGTCTAATTATTTTTGTTTGTATGTAACACAGGTTTTCTTCTGTTCGTGATTGGAATGACTGTCAACATCCACAGTGACTACGTCCTGCGCAGCCTGAGGAAACCTGGAGAGACTGTCTACAGGATCCCAAATGGTACCACGATCCTGATCCACACCAAAT
>JAQLOL010000019.1:497720-510657 GCA_029783665.1 Naso thynnoides
CGTGTAAACTCGTGCTTTCACTCGGGTAAAGTCGGGGAAGGAGACGGTACAAACGGCCATTTCTGAACGTCTTTAAGTGAAAAACGGAGACAGATTCTTGAATTAATGCGGATGTTTGCATAGTTTTATTATTTGCATGAGGCAGTATTTATTTTAACATTTCACTTCGGTAGTACATTTCTTTAATTTGAAGAACGAATTGAATCAAACCAGTTTAAATTTTAATCTGTGTTCGTGGTTTTATTGTGAAACAGCTACACAAGCCGGAAGCATGAGAATTGCAGGGACGCCTTTTCTACGTAGTCTTGAAGGGAATCTACGTACGTCTGACATCTTGCGTAAACTTCCACAACAAACATGGCGGACGGTAAGTTAATGGTTGGCCATTGATTCCCGTTTTTTGCGGTTTTTATCGTATTCCTGCGTCTTTGCTGCGTGTTTCCGGTGGCATTTGATGTTTTAATCACTCAGTGGAAACAAGGCGCGACTTTTACCGTTCATGAGGTTTATTCGCCGTATGGAGCGCGTTCGTGTGATGCTAAGCTAATTTACCGCCGTGTACAAAGCAGCGCAGCGCGAGCGACACCAGGGATTCTAATACAGAACAAACGTTTTTTTGTTTCCGTCCGAACCGTAAAGAAATCTGCACAACGAGCAGAGACGGGTCGACCAAGGAAACGAAAACTTACGACATTAATTGAGGGATTTAACATTCGTTTTGTTCACGTGTCCTGATGGCGGTTGAGACGTAAAGTGGAACAAATAGAATTATTAGTCACCTTTAACGGCTTTATTTGATCATTTATCTTTTTAAACACGAGAGTCTCTTATGTGTTTTTCTCCGGCGGCGATTCATTGTTGTCACATTTGGTGGTAAATCCGTCTGGATGGTCGGTTAGCTATTTTATTTCATGTTATCAAAGCCTGAATTCCACTCAAAAATTAAAAAAAAAAATCAGTCAGTTTATTATCATAATTATTACTATTATTATCCCTTATGGGGAAAATGATTTGCGGCCAGAGCCTCCACATAAAACAGGAGGCAAAACTGTAACAACACAGATCAACAACAAACAAGACATGTATTTCCACAGTAATTCAGAAGAATGTCGTTGCCAATAATCAGTGCAGGTAAGCAGTCAAGCAATCTTTGCAAAGAATTTGTGCAAGAGAGCATTTAGGGCAGAAACATTTGTATGTTCGAACAATCTGAATCAACAACAACAGCAAAAAAAAACGTAAAGTAAAATGCCATCCAATCAAACGCTCAGTCCAAACAAATCCCCACAATTCTGTGCAGAATCTGCCTTTGAATTGGGCCGGTGCTGAAAGTTGAATCAGCTGTTACAAGTTTTGATGATCACTCACAGTCTGACTGGCACTCTCTGAGTCATGTGATGCGTAACTGCGCTGCAGCTCTGCAGAATATTTGCAGTAAGTTTTGCCTGAAGGCTCAACGCACCAGGCCGACAGCCGGGTTTTTATTTTGGTGCGTGTGTAACATGTAAAATAAACCACCTGCCACTTATTCTTCGGTTTTGTTTTAAATGTAAAAACAGCTGCTCTCCTGCATGCTGCACCTGTTTGATCCCACAAATACCCAGATTAAATAAAAAAGAGGAACACTGAGGCTGACTGAGCTGCAGAACAGAGCTCAACTCATCCTGCACATCAGTAAGAACAGCTGGAACTTGTGCACACTTGTGCACTCTGATAGTGAGATATGAGCATATGAGGTCTGGTGCAAAAGTTTATTCTTGGCACGAATGTCACCATGAGGTTCATCTTCGGCTGTTTTGAATGTGGAAAAAAAAATGTTAAAAGACGCTCATTTGTCTTTCAGATCACACAGACGCCGATCAGTCCATGGAGGGACACACACCTGTGAGTGACACACAGCAAGCAGCACCACATACACCATCACGCTCTGTGTTTAAGGAGCCGACCAGCAGTTAGTGAAATCCTCCCACCACAGTCTGATGAGTCACTGATCAGTTTCCTCTCTGTCGACAGGATGAGCTTAGCTTAGTTTAGCTTAGCTTAGCTTAGCTTAGCTTAGCTTAGCTTAGCTTAGCTTAGCACAAAGACTGGACGCAGAGGGAAACTGCTAGCCTTTAAGTCATGGCTGAGGTTTGAAGAGAAACAGGACGAAGCTTCCGGCTGGTGTCTGCTGACGCTGAGCGGTTTCTGTAACTCAGAACTGACGTGAGGATCGACGCAAAGCGACTCGCTGTTTTTCTTCATCAGCGTCACAGTGAACTCAATGTCTTTGAATTGAATTCGCTGTTTTCTGCCTTTTCATCATTCAATCAGGAGAGTAATTGACAGATTTGTGATAGTATTCAGAGAAGAGTGTAAAAACTACAGGGAGAGAATGTCCTGATCATTCGTTTGACGTTCAGTTTTCAGTTTTGATGATTCTTAAGATTTTAACAAAACCAGTGAACGTAAATCCTCTTGCAGGTGTCTGAAAACCCTCATGCAGAGTACAGCCTAACAGAAAACATCCAGGTAACACACGCACACACACACACAAACACACACGCACAGGCTGTACACTGTTTCATAAGAAGGTAGAGGCTAACTCCCAGCATGCTTTGCTACTCCTCTCAGAGGACAGTGGAGAATGAGAAGGCGAGTGCAGAGAAGATCTCGAAGCAGAAGGTGGACCTGCAGGCGCTGCCGACCCGAGCGTACCTGGACCAGACGGTGGTTCCCATCCTGCTGCAGGGGCTGTCGGTGCTCGCCAAAGAGAGGTCAGCTATGAAACTGTGACGGAGAGGTGAAGAGGGAAAATGGGTTCTTAAGCCATTTTCAGCCGAAATCAGCACAAATATTCAGTTTTTTTTCAAACGTGGTTGAACCTCCTGAAAACTGTCGATTGCCTCCTTTCTCCTGTCAGTGGACAGTTTGTCTCTCTGTCGTTTTTCCTGGTGTATGTTGTTTTTTAGGCATTTTCGGACCAAATAGTCCTCAGAACTTTTTGAGAGGAACTGTCCGCTGAGGAGTTCCTGGGGATAAATATAAAATATAATAAACACTTGTATTAAAAGATCTGAAGCTTGGCGAATGTCTAGTGGTGTCCTCTCATGTACCGACACTGAAACACGAAGCGAAACACGGATGTATGACCAGAAAGCAGCTCTTTCATCTGCTTCACAAAACAAACAAACAGCCGTTTCCGGCTTCGTGTTTTAGTGTCGCTATGTGAGAGGACACCACCACATTTTTCTCGTCTTTTAAAACGAGCATTTATTGTGCTTTTCGACGAAGCGTCTCACTGCACATGCTCCTTCGTTGTTTTCAGCTAGCGGTGACATCAGCAATGAGCTCCAGCTCTCAGGACTGCGCCGGTTTTCCTAATAACGCTAGGGATGCACGATATTGGATTTTTTTTGCCAATATCTGACATGCCGATATTTTACAACTCAGAGTGTCAATAATCAATACTGATACTGAAACTGATGTTGTTTTGCAGAGATCTTGAAGTGTCTTCTGTAGTGGAATTTACATACATTATTATTATGCATACTCTTACTGTGTCGGCATGCCAGCAAATGCAGGCATGAATACAGAACTGAAAATGATGTAATGTTCATTCTTTGTGCATAAGAAGAAAATTAGCCTATATTTATATATGTAATGTAAAACAAGTCATTCTTAATTATGACAACTTATGCCTTTAAACAAAACTAGTAAGATTCGTCCTACTTAAAACTGTAAGATGGTGACAATCAGAACAAACCCACATCAGGGCAAATTTTGCCTGTTTCACAAGTGACAAAGTAAATAAACATACCGTCTGTCTACAGGGGACACGTGAAACAAACTCAGGCATTAAATCAAAAAAACAGCAGCCCATTAGTTTAGCTGTTATTATATTAGTGGATATCGGTAACCCGGCCAGTATCTGATCATTAATTTTAAAGCCAATATATGAACATCATACATGATTGTAAATTTCCCTATTAGAAGGCTCAATGTGCAGAGAAACAGAAGTTCTCCTTGAAAACAGCTACCGGGTCGTCAGCGCTGGCTCCTGAGTTCGACCAATCAACGTACACTTACATCACTATAGTTCTTCATGTGCTGCGAAAAGTACCGACTCTGGAGCTGGAGACAAAATTCGTCAATACGTAGTTCTAAGAACTTAAGTACTTCACAGTCCTTGCGGTCCAGAAACACCAAATGTTGTGACGGTGCTGGAAAACGGGACAGCAGAGAGCAGCATGAAGTCCGGAGACGATGTTACAGTCATCATTACTTCGTCGTCTCTGTCAAACTCAACACTGACTGAACGCAGACGGGCGGAAAATGTTGTTCTGTCCATTTAGTCTCCTGTCACTTCTGGCCTAACAGCAGTCAGAGTGAGGAAGGAAGCCATCAAATGTGACGAAAGGTGACAAAAATCCGACTTTAACACATTACCTCATTTCTGCCTGGGTGGCTCGCAGAGTTCCATCTGTTACAAAATGAAGCAAACACATCCCATGATCCCACACTGCTTCATGATGTCATCAAACTACAACTTTTGTTTTCATTGATTTGATGGACTGTGAAACTGTGCATATTAAACGCACACAAAAGAAGTTCAGTTCTGAAGTCTGTCAGCGTGTCATGTTTCCTGCCTCTGGTCAAAACTTGAACTTGATGTTTCTCTTTCAGACCTCCGAACCCCATCGAGTATCTGGCTGCATTCCTGCTCAAGAACAAATCCCAGTTTGAAGAAAGAAGTTAAAACACATGAAATCCTTTCATACAGTAAAAACTCGTCTCCACTTGTGTGTTGTTAATGATCTGCTAGACTGTTTCTTTTTTAAATCCACAATAAACAAGTTGATGTGAAAGAGGATCTGTCTCTTTGGGCTTTTATTCTGAAAGGATCAGTTCGCTTTGACAGTACAAATGCTCTTGTCTTCAAAGGAAAAGGTTTGGTTCTTCTCTTTTTGAAAGTCAGATGGATCATAGAACCACAGATGAAAAATAGTTCATAAAAATCTTTATTTTTTCAGATCTTTACAGCAGTTTGACTTTTTTTTTTTTTTTTTTTGAACAGAATGATGAAATAATACAAAATCTCTTCGTGTTTCAGGTCAAATAATACGTCAAAAACTCTCCCTACAAGATGTATCTATAAAGATTCCCATGTTGGTAATACAGGTCAGCTTTTTTTTCCCTAACACATACTAGCATCCTGATACGTAGCTGCTTCATTTTCTATTGCAGATAAAACTGTCAGCAAAGGAAGTAATGCGAGATTTTGAGAATAAAGCTGAAATTTTATGAGAAAAGGTTTAATAGTTTCATGATTATATTCCAAAATTCACAAGAAAACAGTTCTAGTTCAAATCTAAATTGCAAGAAGTTGTGCTGAATTTTTTTTGTGTGTTTAGAGGATTTTTTTTTTAAAAGCGCTATTTTAACAATGAAGTTGATTTTCTCTCAATTTCACCTGAAAACTATCATAATCTTTAAGATAAAAAAAGAACAGAACATAGTTCGTTTAATGTTTCAACCTGATGAATATTTTTTGACTTTACTCTGAACTTTTTTTTTTTTTTTTTTTAACTTTTTGGGACTTTTACCTTCTTTGTATCTTTTGACTCATTCTACTTTTTCTTGGGCTACAACCAGCTTTTCTCTCGTGATTGAACTTTGTACTTCACTCCCTGGAGGTTTTCCTCAACAGCAGCCTGATTCTCTGTCTTTCAGTGGAGCCCACTGATTCAGGATCAGTGTGTTTGCTGCTGAACTACTAAACATTAAAAGAGGACAGAAACAGGTTCATGTTAAACTTTCAGACAACCAGGTCTGAAGCAGGTGGATCAAAAACATTTAAACGAGCAAAATGTGAACTCAATAATTCAGGTCGTAAAACCAGATTTAGACACAAAATCTTTTACAACTGAAATTGTGTAAATACCAAATCAGGTTTTTAGTTTCTACAGGAACTTATGGCTGATCAACCTTGATGGTTTTGATCCCTGGTAGGTCTGGGGGCCTCTGAGGGAGGAGTCAGCTTTAGAGTAGCTGTCAATCATTACGTCTCATCTCTTTTTTAGCATCAATCAAATGTAAAACAAGAACTGAAATGACACAAACCCATGTTTTATGGAAATCAATTTGACATGAACTTTGACTTTTTCTTTTTTGGTTCATATCATAACATGGAGGAGGCGGGGTTTATGATCTACACTACAGCAAGCCATCAGGCATTGTTGCAGCAATCTTTGGATAAACTAGAAACTTGAATCAGATGTGTTTGTGTTCCTCTGACTGTAAAATGACTCGATGGAGGAGTTCTGTTCGAACGCTGGTTCTATTTGACAGCTCTGCCTTAAAATCAAACGTCAATAAAAACTTCTGAAGAGAGCTTTATTTTATTCTAGTTTACTCAGACGGGACTTCCTGCAGGACTGTTGATTCTTCAGAGGAGTGACTTTTTTTTGTTTTAAACTCTACATTTAATTAAAACCTTCATCACTATAATCTGAGTTTCTGTTGCTCATTTCCGGTGCAGTCTGAGCCGAATGTGTGAAGAATGATCAGTTTCACTGTCTGTTCTCAGCAACAAGGGAGCACTGTGACAGTTTGTCCTTTCACTTCTTGTCTGCACAGGAGGTGGAAATGTGTAATCTTGTCAAGTTTAAAATTTGCTGCTTTTAATCAAATATCTGATCAGTTTCATAATCAATCGTCCTATTACATCAGTTTGTGTTTGTAACACAACACAAGCAGAATAGAAGTTGTTGTTTTGATGTCTTTAAATTATTTCCTCCTCTGAGGTTTGGTGGTGAAAACACTTCACGGCAGAGAACTTCCACAGAATTTTGAAACTAAATTCTGTGATCTGAAATAAATAAACCCGAACCTGTCGTTAAAACCTGCTTAGAAAATAAGTTCCTGTTAGAGTTGACATTTTAGTTTAGATAAAATTGCTTCCTAGTTAGCTGCTTTGTTGGATTCTGTTGTTTGATACAATCACAGTGGTGATATATCAGAGTCATTATTGTTTAATGTGTTGATTATTCTTACATCTCCAACATCAATAAATATTGATTATTTTGCCAAAGTAGTAAATAAATACATATCTAGACCAACAAACTAAAAGCTGGTTTAGTGTTAAAAAGTTACGAACCTGCATCTTTGTTCTGCTCAGAAGTTTCCATAGAAACCCCTCATCTATGGTGGATGTGATGCAGGTCACATGACCACCTCCTAAATGTGGATGTGTCTCTGTTAACCAATCAGGACCAGCATTTTTGACTTGTTTACTGAAGCCGGTGACACCAAGTTGACAAAGAAAACAGGAAGTGGGACGAACAAAAACACAAATTACACAAGGTCGATAGAGTGAATCTTTTCAGGTTAAAAACAGGAATGTTTGTCTGCTCTGACTGACATCCAAATCGTCCCCTCAGAAACAGAGACTACAGAGATGTTGACATACAGGATCTAAGGCGGCTCTTTCCTTTAAAACGCACCAAAGCAGAAACAACCAGGTGACCTGCTATCACCATCACCATCTAACACCTACCAACTTCCTGTCTACACTTCCTGTGGTTTGGAAACGCATCATTTCCCCTCCAACAGCCTTTTAAAGACAGGTAGAAGCCTGCACAGGAAGTTGTCTTTTGTGTGTTACATCATCAGCTGGTCCTGCAGGACAACACGGAAGAGGACAAGCGAGAGGAGGGGGCGGAGCTTTCTGTCAGATGTAAAACTGATGAGCAGCCAGGCTGTCCATAAAAGGCTGAACCAGGAAGTCTGTGGAGAAGTAGAAGACCAGGCCAAAGGTGATGGAGATGGGCAGCGCCGGCAGAGCCTTCTTAAAGATGGCCAGCAGCAGCAGAGTCAGGCACAGACCCTGAGACAGGTGGTGGACACGTGTGTTAGAGATGCAAAACGGGCATGTCACAGGTGAACGGGTGTGCTAAAGGTAAATTCTGGTTTCATAACAGTTACATTGATCTCTGAAAGTTCTTGTAGATGTTTTGGGAGATGCTTGTCAGAATCAAACAGCTGTCACTGCTTCAGCAGCAGCTGAGTCTCTATGGTGGAGGACGTCTGACAGTGTGTCCTTTAAACTTACGATAAGAATGGCGACGAAGCAGGCGAGCGTCGTGTTCCAGTCTCCACCGGTTGCTGCAGCTTTTCCCACCAGAACGCTGTAGAAGATGAAATCACCGAGCCCGAGCTTCACTCCTCCTGCAGACACATAAAACACACTTGGAGATGTTTCATTTTGACAAAAAAACTCATTGTGCACTGAGACTTCAAGAGGTTATCTCAGTTTTTTTCTGTCCTTTACTGTTATATAAGCCGTATGTGCATGTAAACGCTCTAGGAGACACGTAAAATACAAGGGTGAATCTGAAACTGACTCTTACGGCCCTTAAATTTCAAACTGTGCCGACAGACAGTCAGCTGTTTCATCAGATAAATACACGGAGGCGATAAACTCACTGTCCTCCTCCATGTCATCTTCTAGAAACGACCGCCGCTGTCGACTCTCCGGCTCCACCTCCCTGTTGCTCTGCTCCGCCTCCTCATCTGAAAAACAAAATGGCAGCAGGATGACAGCATAAATGCGATGATCGTATGTGAAAATAAAGTCAACATATCTGGACAGCAGCTGTGCTGCGGAGGCTGAGCCAGAATGATTCAAAACTCGTTCAGGGTTTCACTTCTGTAATTTAACTCACTGCGTTCACAGAATAATGAGGCTGATGAAAGTTACAATTAAATGTTAAAATAATGAAAAATAAGTGTAAACATTACCACTACATTTGACAATCAAGTTTCTGTTCTCTCTTTTAGAATTGTGTCACTTTATTTTGAATATTTCCATTTTGATTTAAAATAGCGATTTCTAAAAGACACAAAGTTTTTGTAAAGGAAATATTAATACGATCTTTTTATTAACTTAAAGTTTAACTCGTTAATTAATATGTAGACCTGATTAATCAATTTCACACTTGAGTCTCCATAACGTTGATCATCATGTCCTTAAAAGAAACTAGGAGTGGACAAAATAACAGAAACACAGAACAATTTAACTACAGCTACAGCCTCAGAAATTAGCTTCAATCATTTGCTCATGGTATTGTGTCTACGCTGTCATTTCCCATGATTCCTTGCTTGTGACAGAGCAGCTGTTGTGGGTTTAGTCGGACCTGTTTCATGTCCAGAGTGCTGAGCGTCCATCGGGCTCGTCATCCCCACTGTCCACATCATGGCAGCTGAACACAAACACACACAAATAAGCATGAACCTGATTGGTGGAAAATACTTCTGATCTACTTGATCCTCTGACTTTTCATCTTTTTCATCCATCATCAAGTCAATCATATGCGCAACACTTTAAAATAGCTGCAGAACCAACATTCCCATGAGCCACAGCTGTACTTAGTGTTTACTGGTAATTAGCAAATGTTAGCGTGTTAACACGCTAAACTTAGATGATATATGTGGTATGCATTATACCCATCAAACATCAGCATGTTAGCATTGTTAATGTGAGCATGTTAGCATGCTGGTTTAGCCAAAAGACACAGTGTAACCTCTCAGCACACTGATGAGGAAAATGTGACTGAAGACCTGATTATTTATTCTTGAATCATAAAAAAGGTTTATGGACTCACAGGAGTAGATGAGGGCGGGGAAGATGGGCTCGTTGCGTTCCTGAGCCGTCTCCACCAACATCCTGAGAGGACCTTTAGGTGACAGGACAGCCACCAGGTCTGCAACAACAAAAACAAGCTGAGCACGGCATGATGGGAAGAGCACCAGCAAGAGGAAGGCTGTTTATAAAGCCGCCTACTGCATACTTCAAACTATGTACTACATACTGCACATACTGCATGCTGGAGGAACAATCTGTATATCTGTTCACACTGCAATACAAGGGCAGGTTATCCAGAATGCATTTGAATGCATTTCACACAAATTGGCAGCAATAGAAAGATTTTTTTTTGTGCCCGGCGAGGTTTCGGTTGTGACCTTAAAGCATACTGGACTGTGGGAAACAGTAGGCGAGGCAGACTGATCAGATGCATGCTGGGGATTTCTTCCGACTCAGGATACAACCGCTAATTTTTTGCATACTGCAGATTTTTCTTGTGTTTACATGCAGCGTACTACGTACCACTTTTTGGACCAAATAAGTACAAAATGCTAATGTAGTATGCCTTTTCAAAACAGATTTTCTTGGAAACAAATGATGGCTGAAATATCAGCAGATCAATATTTTCGGCTGATATGTTGGCAGATACAGAAAAGGGAATCAGTTTATTTAATTTCTTTGAATGTTTTATATTTTGTTATTATCTTTGATGATTGAGATGTTGTTTGACTGTGAATGATTGTCGTTCCACACAGTTTGGATCATCGTCTGAAATATTTGTGTTTACATCACAAATATAAGCAAATACGTGTCTACGCTGTCATTTCCCATGAAATGACAAGAGAACACGAGGAGGCAAACTGAGGTGTTCTTACTTGTTTGGGTGTCAACACTGGATTGAGTTCAAAAAGTGAGAGCAGGTGAACATTTAGATATTTGCATGTGAGTTTTCTCTGAGTAGATGCACTGACAGAGTTTTAAGTATCAGCTGAGGTGTCACTGTCAGGAGGTACGCTGGTTGTGTATTTAGCTTGAAAACTGCAAACTCTTCCTCCATCCTTCTCAAGCCTTCCGTCTGTAGTCACATCTACGTTGTTTGTGAAGAATTATCGGACACAACGATTGATGGTTTGATGTGTAGGTGTAGCTAACAACCGGGCCCTCCAGCACAGGGCGTCGACTAACCGTAAACAGAGATGGCTCCCAAGATGACCCATGCCGACCACTCGGGCAGGTATTTGATGAAGACGAGGGCCATGAGGGCGCTGATGAGGATCAGGTAAGCCTGCTGCAGCTGGAGGGGGCCTTTCCAGTGGATACAGATCATCCCCACTGCCCCGAAGTTCCAGATGATCACCCCCACAGTTGGATAATCCACCGCTAGGTTGTAGGTTTTAAACACTTCACTGGGAAACAGAAGGACGACCATGATGCACCTGAACTTTCCGGCTCAGGTGAACTGTGTTTGTCTGCGGCTGTGGTTTAAATAAAGTTAGACAGAGAAACAGAAGGACTCACCCCAGGTACATGAAGCTGAACCAGAAGAGCAGCATGAGGGAGGACAGGATGAGCCAGCCGTGGATGAACTGAGCAACACAAACACATCGACACATCACACCTGCTCAAGAGACAGCACCAAAGTAGAACTACAGCTGCACATAAAGTCAGAATAAAGATGAAGAGTTAATGATTTCTTTTTTTCTTTTTTCCTTAAACCTTTTCGACAAGCGCCTGGCCGGGTTTTGGGTGTGACGTTGCCGCATACTTCATTGTAAGAAACAGTGGGCGAGGTAGACTGCAGATTTTGCTTGTGTTTACATACAGCATACTACTTTTTGGACCAAATCAGCACAAAATGCTAGTTTAGTATTTGGTTTCAAAAACAGATTTTCTTGGACACAAATGATGGCTAAAATATCAGCAGATCAATATTTTCAGCTGATAGGTTGGCAGATACACAAAAGGAAGTTCAACCACAACTGCATAAAGTCGGCAAACAAAAACAAAGAGTTGGTGTTTTTATCGTCCGTTCTTCTCCACGCGGACAAACAGCTGAGTCAGCTTCAGTCCAGGCAGCAGCAGCAGTTTCAGCTGTTTGATCAGGTTTTAACATTAACAGAGTTTAGATTTCTAGACCTAAATTCTCGATGCAGAAGTTTTCGTTAGTCAGCAGCTGCTGGTGTTTTATCAGTGTGTGATGGCTGCTGAGTTACTGGACACGTGTGGATGCTTTGATTCATTATCATGCACCATGTTTGGGGCACTGACCTTGTAGCAGCGATACTTGTAGAGCACGACCAGGAAGATTGTCATGACCACAATGACGCTGATCATGATGATGGTGTTGAGGACGGAGTTGAGGAGCCGGCGGCCGACAGACGGAGTGTTCTCTGTGAACGGCGTGTAGATCCTGCGGGGACAAACATCATCGTTAGCTGTGAGCAGAGGAGTCGCGCGTGTGAAGGCTGAGGTGTGGACCTACAGCTGCTGGTCCGTCTTCTCGCTGTAGAAGCTGACCGACTTGATGGTGGCGACCACCACCACCATGCACAGGGTGACGGGGATGAACAGCATGATGACGTGCTTGGCGCCATACTTCAAGGTCAGCTCCTCGTCGCCAGCATCCACCTCCTGGTCTGAGCCGCCGCCACTGCTGGCGTCCGCAGCAGCTGGATCCGCCCTCCGGCTCACCCCTGTCTGGACCAACAGAGGGCGGCGTTCAGATACATTGGATAGATGCGAACAGTCAGGACATGACAGTACGGCACCTCACTGATGATGGACAAGAGGATGGAGTAAATAAAAACAAATACCCTTTTAGACGGTGTGTGGTTGGGGGGTTTCAGGTCAGAATCTGGCCTGTAGGACGGCACCACTGGATTCTCAGAGGGGACCAGCGCCGACCTCTCGTTGTAGAAGTCGTCTTCACTGTCCGAGGCGTTCATGGTGGCTCCACACGGCACGACTGCAAGTAAACGCCACAGCTGTCACTGAGGCGTCAGCACACAGAAACTCTCCCAACCATGAACATTGGACCTCCCATACACACAATCCACTGTCCTACACACTGGACCCTTCAGTACGTGCATGTTTTTTTGATAACATATGAAAGTTTCAGTTAGAAAACTTAGCTGTTCCTTTTTAATTAAGATGTTTTAAAATTACTTATGAAAGGTGAGGGCACGCGGAGGTCCTGTGATTGAGTTTTGCCCCCTAATCCCCCCCACCACCCCCCACATCATCACCATACACACACACACACACACACACACACACACACACACATCACAAGCATTAAAAATCGAACAAAAC
>JAQLOL010000019.1:516981-535217 GCA_029783665.1 Naso thynnoides
GTTGCAGAGTTGGGAAATGCAATCACTGTCTGTGAAGAATAGTTACCTGAAGGTGTTGTAGTAAAGTAAATTGTGATGTCATGTGACTGATAAGACATAAGGGGAAAGTTATTTGAATTATTATGAACAATTAAGTTTTGCTGTTGTTGTTGTTGTTGTTGTTTTCTGTGCATGATAGGCTATTGGACAACCTTTTTTTTTGCGCTTTGTTTCACAAATGAGCAAACAATTAGGAAAGTTTGAACGATTGTTCTGGCACATCTGTCTGTCTCTCTCCCTCTTTAAGATCCTCACTTCCTGAAGCACAGGCACAGATCTTATAGGTCACAAATACTCACATGTGCGGGAGGTCATTCAATCAACAAACAAGCCTGTTGGTGACGATTCACACGCACAGCAGAATGATACAGCCAAGCAAAATTTAAAACATGTTTTGTTTCTACAACTTCGTGATATCAACGTTACAACATTTAAAGTTAAAACATTTCTTAGGTTTTTTTTTGTTTTTTTGACTTAAAGTAGCTCATTGTAGGCTAATATTGATTCAATCTGTCAGCTTTCTGCAGCAGAGGCGCGGGCGCATCCGCACCCACACTCCATACCAGCTGGTGGCGGTCAAGCACCAAACCTCCGTAAACACAAAGATAAGAAAAAGAACTGGATCTGCTCCGGGAAGCTGCAGCGGCTCTGTGGACGGAACCGGACCGGGATGCTGCGATATGGACGTGAATGAGTCTCTGGGGACGAAGCGGCGGGAAGCGGACCGACAGCTCCGCGGTTCCGCCGGACAAAGCCTCCACCGGTGACGGAGCCGGCACCGGGAAGCTGGGCTTTCTGTTATCCGTGTCCTACCCGCTTCTGGCTGTGCTGTCCCTGCTCCGGTCGCTCCTCCTCGGGCTGTGGAACCGCACTGCGGCCGCCGTCAGAGCCAAACGCCGAGCCGATGACGAGCCCGGCGGCAGCGGGAGCCCTGAGCGAGACGAGCGGGTCAGGAGCCACCACGGACGGGCCTTCGAGTTCATCTCTACGGCGCTGAGGATCGATGAGGACGAGCGAGGTATCCGAAGTTCATGCGACCTTTTTCATCCTTCCACATCTGATTTGTCCATTCTGTTTTTAAAACGTTTTCCAGGAAATGTTTCACTGTAAAATGAAATTAATCAAAGCTGCAAAACTACTTCTTGGTCACTGTTGGGCAACATATACAGGCAACGATAAGAACAACACACATCTGATTAAAAAACCTAAAAACTGATTTTCAGTTCATGGGGACTTTAACACAAAATCACCAAATCGATACTTTTAACGCAGTCGAGTGGAAGTGACGTCAACAGGTGTAATGAATGACACCTGTTTAATGTCGCATACTGGGGACCTGTGAGGGTTATCAGTGCACTCAGTGCTTTGAATGACAGCTGTGTGTGTGTGTGTGTGTGTGTGTGTGTGTGTGTGTGTGTGTGTGTGTGTGTGTGTGTGTGTGTGTGTTGTTGGTTCGGATGAGCTGGAGGGTTTTTGTGGAGTTGGGTGCAACAAAATGTGTCTTTGCAGTTTTTGGACTCTGTGTGATTCAGCCGCAGATGCCAACACAGGCCAGGGCTCTTTGTGATAACTGATTGATTGGTTATTGATCGTTTGGGGCTGGCCGGCCATGACAGCAGAGCTACTGAGTGTAAAGTGAGCGGCTGGGGCTGTTGTTGGTGATTCAATCGGAGACGGTGATGTTCTGTTTACATCACAGTTGTTGTTGTTGTTGTTGACAGGAGCAGGAAATATTGGAAAGTTTCCTGCTTTGTTGTTAAGTTCCGTCAGAAAGGTCAAGCTGAAGATTTGGTGTTTTGACTGGATCAATCGGCTCTGTGTCTCTTTGTGAAGAACGTGGAATGTCCTTATGAAGTTTTTAAAGATAAATCACTGAATCAAAGTCATTGAATTTGTGATTTTGTTTTTTCTTTCACTCTTCATCCTCTCCACAGTTGACAGCAGCTGAAGGTTAATGTGTGACGGTTTATCAGGATCCAGCTGATCAATCACTTTGATCGATCAGGCAGAGCTGCTACAGTCACAGTTAATAAACAGCTGGATGAGAAACGTCTCCTCTCCTCTGACATCATAACCACACATCCAATCACAGATCTTCTTTGTGCGTTTTGTTTCTCTGCTTTTTAGAGAAAGAATAACTGGCTGATTATAATAAACCTACAGGTCCCATTTTTGTTATTGATCATGAGGTAAACATCACAGCCAATCATTATGTGAAGTGAATTATGGGAACCAACACTGGATTCATTGTGCAGCGCTGTTGTGACCCAAATACACAACCTGAAGCGCCGGAACCATCGGGGAAGTTGTCACGGAAACAGCTTGAAACAACCACACATTTTAAAAATAACTTGGCCGGTGATTGGATGAGTCATCAGCCAATCAGATTGATGAACCACGTGAACCGGCAGGAAATTGAAACTGTGTCAGAAGCCATTTAAACATCTTCAGTTCAGCTGCGCCTCTTTCTATACAAGCCTCCATTGTTGTCTTTAACTGAATCATCATTCTGTCAGCACATCCTGCTCTGACAAATAGCCACGCCCACATGGAGCCAGCTGAATGCTGATTGGTCAGAACCTCTGTGGGTTTGCCACAAGCCTGGCAGGATGGACTCTCATGTCATGTGATCTGTTTGCGTACAAGTTACATGTTACATTTTACAGTGTGAGAGTCGATAGGGGTGAAAAATCGCCAGAGGCCCCGTGATATGATATTATCACGATACCTACGTCACAATGCGATATAATCACGATAATGCGATATGTTGAATATTGCAAAATCATATATTGCAATTTTCTCTCTTTTTTGAACTGCAAATTTCATTCATTTTCCCAAAGTAAAACTCTGTCAGCATCATCTGTTTCATCTAATATGATACATTTTTCTGTCTATTCATCTCCCTTAATAATTTTTTATAGCATTTTTCTATTACTTCACTGTGAGCACTTAGCACCATCTAGAGGACTGTTATATAGTACAAAAAGATGAGTTCGTATGCAACATTCATTAAAAATGTATTTTATAAATGTATTTCAGCTTCTCCTCTCTGGACGTAGGTACAAAGTACCAGCCTGTAAAACCAAGCGATACAAAAACAGCTTTGTCCCAGCAGCAATCAGTGAGACCAACAACTCATAGCAATACAGCTCTGATGATGTAGGAGCAAAATTCAGTATTATTTATTGACTATTTATTGATCTTTGCGCTTTCATCTTTTTCCTTTTTCTTGTTTTTTACTGATGGCACTTTTCTATCTTGTTTTTATCTACCATGTTTTTACTGATTGGTGGTATATTCTTATTTTTATCTTGCTTTTTATTTACCTTGTTTTGCCTTTTTAGTATTGACCACTGTTGTCACTTTATCATGTCAAGTCCTGTCCTGTGCTGCTGTGTGTGTAAAAGGAGGCCGACTCACTCACTGTAAACCAAATCTACCTAAGGGTATAAATAAAGTTACCTTAACCCTAACCTTAATAAAATATCGATACTTGGTATCTATGAATCGATGCAATATCGTCAAGCAAAATATATTGCAATGTATTGATTTTTTTCCCCCCATCCCTAAGAGTCAATGAACTCTGTGATGGAGACTCAGACTCAAACCTGGTTATGCGTTCCTGCCCTGACTTGGCTTGGGCGATATCCAAAATTTACTATCACGATATTGTCTTGCCCAAATATAGCAACAGACGATACTATCATCCTGCTTTTAACACGAGCGCTGCATGCATCTACATCACGCCAGTTAACCTGTGATAACCTCTCCATCTTGTCAGTTAGCAGAGATGATGACTTCACCACTATGGCAGCTCCACAAGCATTTTCTCTTCAAAATAAAAGCCAGAAGATGCCCTACCAGCTGTTCAATATTCGATACTTCAAAAAATATCACAAATGACGGCAAATATCACGATATAAGATCATATCCTCCTGACGCTCATACCTTACTGACAACATAACGCACTGATGTTTGTGCAAAAAGACATTTTGTACAAAACAAAGCAGACAGAACATGTGCTAAGCTAAGCTAACGTGCTGGCTGTAGCTTCACAGGGCACCAACATGAGAGATTTTGTTAGACATTTGTCTGTGTGGCTCTGCAGGCAGCAGCTCGGTAAGCTGCTCATCACTTTTTACCGCTGGTGTTTCCTGAGAAAAGCAAATATCGAACCGTTCATCTGTGAGTTGACTCAGTGAAGTTCAGGAGCAGCTCTGCTGCAGGACGTCACTCTTGTAAAATGACGCAGCTTTGAATGAGTGACATCAGAGTGTGCAGCTGTTTTCATTGGCTCTTGTGTTGTCAGGTGACAAGCAGCAGGCGGTGGGCTGGTACCAGCGTGGGATCAGCGAGCTGGAGAAAGGAATCGCCATCCAGATCTCAGGAAGCGGTGAGTTTTGTTTTCTCGTGGCAGCATGTTGTCATTAGAACGTGTTGTGATTTCACTCGTATCAGCTCAAATGATGTATTTTCATTCTGATCTTGACCTCTTGATTTGTTCTTTCCTTCTTCCTTTGAGCTGCTTTTCTTCATGTCTTTTCCAGGAGAGAAATGTGAACGCGACAGACGGCTACAGAACAAAATGACCACCAACCTGATCATGGCTAAAGACAGACTGCAGTCTTTAGGTGAGATGCTGAAATAATCTCACCACAAACGACACTCGGCAGCTTCGGAGCTTTCCGTTATGTCACATGATGGTCTTGGTTTCTGCTTCTCTTCAACTTTTCTCCTGTTTTGTTTCCTCCTTGTTCTTGTTGTTGTAGTTACGGTGCTCTCAGGTTCCAGAGCTCAGAAAGACACGTACACTGACAGCACTAACTCCGCCTACCACGCTGCTCACCTGCGCTCAGGTATGTCCACCACATAAACCCATTCACAATAATAGGAAAAAATCTGGGGAAAAAAGTTTTCAGTTCGCACTTCATTTTCTCAAAGTATCCTGTAAAACACAAACAAAAAGATAAATGTTCCCAGAGTCCAATGTGACGTCTCCAAACTGCTTCTGTCAACAACAAAACACAAAGACGCACATTTATGATCATAAACGACACAAAAAGCAGCAAGTCTTCACATTTAAGAGACTAAACCAGCAATTCTTTTTCCTTTTTTTTAAAAAAAAAGCCTGAAATGATACTCAATTATCAAAAAAGTTGATGTTTATTTTTCTATTGATCGATTAATTGATTATTTGTTTAATCATTGCAGCTCTAGAGAAAGATATGCAAAATAGATCAATTAACAGTATGTAACCTTATCGTCTGACCTGTTGGATATTTTTGCTAAGACAGCTTAAATGTAAGCTTCAGTTTTATAGCAGTTTGATTTGCCACCGCTGTTTAGACACAGAGATGTTCAGAGTGTTCAGCAGTTTTTTGGGCTTGCACAGAATTTTAATTCATTCTCAACAGTTCTGCGCAGTGACAGAGCAGCAAGATGTAAGCCTGACCACAGGAAACTTTGACTACCGTGGCGAGCCAAGCATCACTTAAATCGATTCAGCTTAACAAGATTCACAGTTTGTGGTTTGAGAGCAGCCCAACAGTCTGTCTGCAGCTCAGTGGTTTTAGCCTGAAGTAATAAGATGAACTAAAGAAAAAAATTCCTTTGCTGATCTCAAAACTCATTCTGTGGTTGACAGAGACGGTCTCAAGTCTTTAACCTCGAGTCTCAAGTCAAGTCTCAAGTCTCTTACTTAAGCTTCCTGTTGTTTTGCCAATATTTGACTCAACAGGAAAACGTATGTGTGTTCAGCAGGTGGCGCTGTCTCCAGAAAGAGAGACTCTGTCAATCCAGTCCCATCCTGCCGACCGAAGCACCTCATGAAGACGTCCTGTTCTTCCTCATCGGGCCTTCATCGCTCCTCAAATGTCAGCTCACAGCAAATCCCTGCCCACACTCACAGTAAGGTGTGTTTACAGTTCAAACATTGTACCTGTGAAAGGAACTTCCTGTTTCATCTGTGCAGCTCAGCAGTCAGAGGTAATGTGCACTCCGAGCTGCAGGCGGCGCTGTGACATCAGCAGTCTGTGTGTTCAGCTGTTCTGTCGCACAGAGATGAACACAAGTGTTTCTGTGTCTGACTTTTCCTGCAGGGCAGAGCAAGTCGTCACAGTGTGAGAGTCGGCTCCCCGACATCGACACCACAGAAGAAGAGAGAAATGAAGAACCTAAAGAACGTGGATGGGAAGCTTGCCAACCTCATCCTCAACGAGATCGTCGACAGGTGAGAGGCACAGACCGAAAAGAACTTGTTACTGGTTGTGAGATGACGTGAAATGTTTCACAGCTGCTGAACGACTTGACTCGTCCGTTTTTGGGGGTTCCACTGTCAGAAGTTGTGGACATTACCTCATGCATAGAACACTTTCGAATCATGTTAGTCGAGCAAATTTCATCAATGGATTGGTAACACAGTTGATCACTGATTGGTCAGAAAATGGTTTCATGACAACAACAGGAGTCGTCTCGTAGTCTGTGGTAGGATTTCCCAAACACTGTTTCCCTTCATCCTCCACTGCTTCAGCGTTACTGTCATGATGATGTCACAGTGTCTTGGTGTATTGATTGGTTGGTTACCGTGCGTGTGTGTGGTGTGTTCCAGTGGCTCGTCTGTGAGATTTGGAGACATTGCCGGTCAGGATTTGGCGAAGCAGGCGCTGCAGGAGATCGTCATCCTGCCGGCGCTGAGGCCGGAGGTGAGTCTAAGAATCAATGGAGAAACAAAGATTCTCCGTCGAAAATTTCAGATGAGATTCACTGAAGGAAATACATGAAAATTTTCTTTTTAATATCCGTGACAGTTTGTTCTTCTTTAGCTGTTCACAGGACTGCGCACTCCAGCCAGAGGACTTCTGCTGTTCGGTCCGCCTGGCAACGGCAAGACGATGCTGGTGAGTTTTTGCCCACGGCACAGCCGTCAGTGAAAATGTGTGCACAGCCGAATTCACTGCCGACTCACATAAAACAATCAAAACAATAAGGTTTCCTGCAAGGCATCGATCCACATGTGAGACAAAATAAATCTCTTCTTCTTTGTCAACGACAACAATAAAACGGCCCCACTGGCAACATGTGGTTAGGAGAGACACAACAACAAATCACTACTTATGATGCAGTCCAGATAAATCTGGGTTATTGACTTCAGATCAGTGCTGTGTGATTGTCTGTGCAAGGAAATAAAATTCTTAGCATGTTCACTTGGTGACATTTGCTTACTGCCACTAAATTTAAAGTAGGACTGTCCAGTCACCTGTCAACCATAACAGTTGATGACTGTCAGTCACACACACACAGGAGGAGGCAGCAGCGTTTGAGTTTCTGTGAGACAAACAGAACCAACTGATCATCGTGACTTTAAGGCCGTGTTCACGTTACGACCCTAATCCGAGTTTTTATGCCCATCCAGATTGATTTCAGGAAATTAAGAAGGCAAAAAATCACGTAACAACTGATTTATGTAAGTCACATTTGAAGGTGGTTTGAAATTTGATTCAAATTTTATTTCCACAGATGCGTCTCAGTCAGGATGCTCAGACTCTTTGTATTGGATTTTAATGCGTCACTCGAACCGTTTTTCTCCTGATGGTGACGACCTGTGAGTGACTTGATGGACAAGATGTGGCTTAAGACATAGGCTGTTAGATGTGTCTCTGAGCTTTGTAAAATTGACAAGCCACTGATCGTCATTGTAGGTCCCAAGCACTGGGCGTTCCCCGGCGTTCAGTGCTGTGCAGGCGACAGAGCTGAACACTAAAGCCTGCTGTGACCACAGCACAGAAAACGATTTGCATCAGCCTCCTTCATCGCTGGGTTTTGACTGAAGAGACGGAGGAGTTCTGCAGTGCGACTTGACAGCGTGACTGTATGACTGCCTCTGATGTGTGAAAGCTCTGACAGATGTGACTTCAGCCACAGACTGCAGTTCAGTGGGATTAAAGCTACAATAGTTTGATGTTATCACTGCAAAGTATTCCTGAACATTCACAGGCTGTAAACATGATAATCATGGAGTTAAAATCAACAGAACAAGGATTTCAGATAAAAGAGGACAATAAATTTGGTGACATTTCTCAGAGAAAACATACAGAAGAAAACACACATGAAGGATTTCACAGTTTTGCAATCCTTTAAGATGCTTTTATGTGCTACAGGCTAAAGCTGTGGCAGCCGAGTCCAACGCCACCTTCTTCAGCATCAGCGCCGCCAGCTTGACCTCCAAATATGTAAGTAACCCTGAGCTGACATCTGCTGCGCCAGAGACTGAAGGCCAGTTCGTACTGTTCAAATCAGACCAGAGCTGTTTTCAGAACTGCATAGTATACTGGCAGTACGCACTGATATGGTTCAAAAGTAGCATGTAGTATGCAAACACAAACAAAATCTGCGGTATCCCAGAAAATTCCGGGATGTATCCTAAGTTCTCAAGAAATCCCTGGTATGCGGCCAGTCAGTCTCCCTCACCTTCTATTTCCCACAATGCAATGTGCTGCAATGTCACAAAGAGAACCCAGTTTGTGCAAAATGCATTCTGGGTAGCCTGCCTGTGTATGGATGGCGTACTAATCATTCCTCGAGTATGCAGTGTATAGTATATAATGTATGCAGTGTGTAACACATATTGTATTCAATCTGTAGTACATATCGTATGCAGTATGTAGTACACACAGTATCCAATATGAAGTACATATCATATGCAGTATGTAACACATATTGTATGCAGTGTGTAGTACATATCGTATGCAGTATGTAAGTGGTTCTGAAAGCAGCCCAGATTGCTCGAACATAAGGAGCAGACTGTCGCAGCAGTGATGGTTGTGTTTATGTGCAGGTGGGCGAGGGGGAGAAGCTGGTCCGAGCTTTGTTCTCTGTGGCCCGGGAGCTGCAGCCCTCCATCATCTTCATTGGTAACTCTACACCAGCATTTCTCTAAGTGTGGGGCAGACCCCTTCTGGGAGGCACAGAGTCATTGCGGGCAGTCACACAAAAGCAAACAGAGTTTCTGATGGCAGTTAACACAGAACAAGATTTATTTAGACAATAATTCATGTTTCTACGTTTTGAAGTGGTGACAGAGCTCCGTGGATCTGCTTCCTGCATACAGTCTAATGTTAATGATGGTGTTTGTGTCCAGATGAGGTGGACAGTCTGCTGTGCGAGCGGAGGGAGGGAGAGCACGACGCCAGCCGACGCCTCAAGACCGAGTTCCTCATCGAGTTTGACGGAGTAAAATGTTTAACTTTGTGCGTCTGTCTGCTGTGACGTGAGGAATCAGCAGCAAACACTGACATTCAGCTCTGGTTGCAGGTGCAGTCAGGAGGCGATGAGCGCGTTCTGGTGATGGGAGCCACCAACAGGCCTCAGGAACTGGACGAAGCTGTTCTCAGGTCAGATGCGTTTGTGGTCTTGTGGTCATTCAGTGTCATGTGCCCAGACTTTACAAAACCTATTAACACAAAGAAACTAACAATGACAAAAGAGAGACGTTCTGCTGTCAAACTGATTTCTTCAACTTTTTAGAATTCTTGACTGACAGAAGCTGACAGATAATCTGACTGTCAGTGTGTCCTCTTGTCCTGTGGGTGGCAGCTGCTCAGCTTTGTCTTTATTTGTTGTTTATTTGCAGGCGCTTTGCTAAGCGAGTGTACGTAACTCTGCCGGGCGAGGAGGTGAGTTCAGCCTTCAGTTACACACGTCACACTCTGAAATGTCCACGGTTTGTCAGACTGATGCGACATTGCTGCTCTTGTTTCAGACTCGCTTCCAGCTGCTGAAGAACCTGCTGGAGAAACATGGAAACCCGCTGACGCACAGAGAGCTCAGCCAGCTGGCCAGGTGACCAATCATGGGTTGATGGACATGATGCCTCTGGATGGAGGCAGCGATACGATTACACTGCTCTGTATATCTAGCAGAGGGCGACACACCTGACCTATCTGTTTTTGTCTGTTTCTGATTGGTTTAGAGTGACAGAGGGCTACTCTGGCAGTGACCTCACCTCGTTGGCTAAAGACGCCTCCCTTGGACCAATCAGAGGTCAGATACAGTCCTCAAGTCAAAGTTTGTATAGAAATATCAGTGTGGGAAAAGGAGGAGCAGCTGCTGGAGAAAAAACACAAATTTAATGTGTAATGTGTGTGTGTGTGTGTGTGTGTGTGTTCCTGCAGAGCTGCGACCAGAACAAGTGAGGAACATGGAGGCCAGTGAGGTAGGTTCACTTCTCTCCGGTTGATGATGTAATCATGTGATGGACCAATCACTGAGTACCTCCTGATTCAGATGTTTCATTTCACGTGTGTGAATCCTCGAGTTGTTTCTGAAGATCTCGTTTTGCCCCTTAATAACGTCACATCGCTCCTCTTCTCGGTTCCGGACTTCCGTTTCTCTCCGGGAGCTTTTGCTTGTGATGGCGATGAAAGTGGTGCAGTTATACCACATGCAGCGCTATTGAGCCACGCAGAGTCCTGCGGTCGGATTTTTTTCACCTTGACAGCCCTACAATCAGCTGTTCACGCGCTCGGCCGCATCATATCTACTTAGGAATCGGTGAAGAAGTGAGGCGAGCTGCTCATTGGCCAGCAGACAGATCAGTGTGAATGTGAGTCCTGATTTCTCTGTTTCCTCCACAGGTCCGAAACATTTGTTTCAGAGACTTCTTGGAGTCTCTAAAGAAGATCAAGAGGAGCGTCAGCCCGCAGACGCTGCAGCTTTACGTCCGCTGGAACAGAGACTACGGAGACACGACAGCTGTGTGAACTCAACACGACCACAGGAGCAGCTTGTACACAACAAACAATCAAAACGTCTCATATCTCCTGTTGTTACTTGCACTCTGATGTCCAAAGACTTTCAACTTTTGATTGACGCAACTGTTTGTAGCTATGAGGATCAAAATAAACTGTCGTTTTTTTGGCCATTTTATACCATCAACTTCCTCCAGCTCTGAACACCGTTCAGCTGTGGTTAGAATCGAGCGTCAGTACATCAGCTCTGTTCAGGTTTCACATATTCCGCTGAATGTTTGTAGCTGCAGTGCGGTGAGCAACATGTAGAAACATGACAACACTTCTACAAGAGGAACCATTTGATAGAAGCAGAAGAGTCGAGACCATAACTGCAGTTCTGTCAGTCTGCAGAAGAATCAACAAGACGTCAGAGAGGAGACAGCTTCTCTTTCAGTGTGAGTGGTCAGTACATCGTCTTTCTCTTATTCAGCTGCTTAATGTTAAAGATAGTCAATTATTAGCACGAGATTCCCAACTCTGGGCTGTTCCAGTGGCGTGAAATGGTACATTCACTTCTGTCTCCGAAGTTGGTGGAGTCACGTCTCCCATGGAGACAGTAGGGAACCAGCATCCCTCCATCTCGTCTCAGAGTGTTATAACATTATGTGAATAGATTAAAGCAGTCGGATTTTGCGTTGCATGATATTTGTTTGATGTAAGTTTTAACTTTTAATTCATGGTTTCACATATAAGATGTCTGTTTATGTCCGTTGTGAAGCAAGGCGGGAAGCACCGCTTCCCAGATCTCGTGTGTTTTGCTGAGACAGAGACGGGTCTCAAACAAAGTTATTTTACTCCTGATTTGTGTGTCTGACAAATGGCATTTTTGTGTCAGAATGTTCAGAAGATGTGTGTCTTGAGAAAAATGGGTCCAGTGTGTATCTTAGTGACGATGGGGCAAAAGAATTGGCCATAATCTGTGATCACGTTCATTTCTCCCAAAGGAATAAATGGACTAAGACTGCTTCTAGTCTTCTGAAGGAGTGGGGCCGTGGTGAAACCCATGTGAAACTGATACAGGAACTGAACAGTCAGTGAGAGGTCTCGCTTTCTACTATTAACTGTCTCTGTGAAAGTTGAATAGAAACCAACTGATCTAAAAGTTAATCTGGTCATCCCACATTTACACCGAACAACAGCAGCCTGTTAGTTCTTCGTTTGTTTGGAAAGTTAAAGCATCAAACAAGAACAGAACTCAGTGGACAGAAAGAAATGGGGGCTGAAGCCGAAAGACAAAAGCATTTAATTAACTGTTTCTCTTTCAAAGCGAACAAAAACAGAGGGAGTGAACTGACAGGGTGTTAGCATGACTGCAGCTGTTTGCCTCTGTGAGTCTGTCCAGACTCATGACTGCACTGAGGACTCTGAAGGAATTCGATAAGCTGAAACATTATCACTGTATCGACATGTTGTCTTCACCTCGAGCCTTCGAGGACTGAGGCAGAGCTTCATCACATGATGCAACGACAATCACCTGAAGTTCAATATCAGCAAAACCAACAAGTTTGTTGTGACTACATAGCTTTCATAAAGGTGTAGATGCTTCACACAGGTTGAAGCCAACAGCACAGAAGATCTAAACAATCAGCACAGTTTCAAGATGGACATCGGTGTCATGAATCACTATCGACTGAATGTGAAATCTGGTCCTGATCTCTTCTGCTGCTGTGTGTTGAGCGGAGGCCACGAGAGTGTTCCTGCGGAACGTTGTGATGTCACAGTGATGTTGACCTCTGACCTATTCGATGCAAAATATCAACACTGTGTCATTGTACACTATTACATCTGTGATTTATTTTTGTCATAATTTGCTCCGTTTTTCTTAAGTAATAGCCAAAAATGTGACCTTTGAAATCCAAAATCTGGTCAGGGCTTTCTTTCTGTCCAGGAGGGGGTGTATGGGAGCTACAGTGAAGTCTTTTTATTTATATGTTTGAGAAAATATTTTCCTCTTTTGTGTCAGCAGTGTGCAACATGGCGGTAAGGCAGCATCTCTAACTTGTTTGACATGATGCAGAGCAGAGAGAGAAAAAGGGGCATTCACCTACTCTATCTGTGTTTTTCTCTTTTTCAATAAATTTTATGCAACCAAACAACATGACTGTCTGGATTTTCTTTTTGGAACTTATGTTGCGAGTCTGACACTGCAACTGCACTTTCTGAAAGGTAAAACCCAAAAGAAATCAAAATGAAGGTAAAAGAATCAAAGAACACACTTAAAAGATTTTTTTAGAACTACAGTGCCTTTGCAAAATTTTAAGAAAATCCCTTCAAGCTTCCTAACAAATTTGCCTTCAAAAGAAACAGCCTGAAAGCATGAAGAAACTAAAGTATCAGTGAAATGGTTGGTTTTTAAAGCTGAAGTCGGTAACAGCTGGAAATCAAGTGAGCTGTAACATGAGACTTTTGAGGAGGCAACTCCGCTGCACCCTGCCCTCCCTGATTAAGTCCAGTTTGCACCAAAGATTCACAAGACAAAATGGTTGCAGGGAAAGTTGCAGCTGTGTAAAGTCAGCTCGACTCAAACCCACAGATGGTGTCAGCCCAGCGGGTTTGACTCAGCTTGTCAAGTTGCCTGAAGCCAGTTTTATGCTGCATTTTGTTGTACTCAGGACTTAGAACAAACAACCTCTATCAGGGAAAGTGCAATGAAACAGACAATCAAATTGAAATTCTGAATCCTAAATTTGGGCAAAATCCACCCAGCCCGAGTTTGCACAAGCAGCACTTGACGTTTTTTGAATGAATGATGATGAAAGATGTATTGTTGTGAGCAACATGAAGAATGCGGCGACAACAACACTTCTGCAAGAGGAAACATTTGGTATAAGCAAAAGAGTCGAGACCATGACTGCACTGCATTTCCTGTGTCTGAACCGCTCTGTGGCTCATAATTGTCTCACAGTTCTGTCAGTCTGCAGAAGAATCAACGAGACGTCAGGAGACAGCTTCTCTTTCGGTGTGAGTGGTACTGTGCATAGCGGCGCCAAAACCTGTGTTGACATGATGTATATGTGGATATGAAAACAACAAACTGGCCCTTCAAAGTTATTTGTTCGAAATAATGCTGTTTATTTGGATTTTTAAAATGTTTATTATATACAGTGCAAGAAATAATTGTACAAATGTAAAAATGTGACAAAAAGAAACAATAATTAGTACTGTAAAAGTAGTAGGACCGTTAAAATCTTAATGATGCTCATCCCTCCCTACAGAGCAGTTTGAGTTCGGGTCAGATAGGAGTATCTTGATAACTATCTGAGTGGGGTTAGCCACACGCCTTTCCAGCCCCATGGAGTCCAGACCTACCTGTGGAGCTGTTTCCACCTCTTTACTTGCTGCTCTGGGGGGGCAGTGTTTGAGTCATTTGGGTTCAATCACCCAGGAGACTCAGGAGTGAAGCTGCTGTCTGCTGGACAGGAGGATCTACAGTGGAAACTAGAGTCTCAGGTATGGAGACACAATGAGAGCTTGCACACTAAGGACTGAGGGTTTTTTAGGTGAAATTTTTCGTGCAATCTGAGGTTGGACAGCATCTTTTAACTCCATCAAGTTTGGGCTGTGTGTTCTTTAAAACGATTCACAATTCAGCAGCAGTGGTTACACAAGTAAAAAACTCAAATGTTAGCTGGATAAATAAACATATGACTGACGTGATTCAAGCATTCAAACATGGGTGCCGTAGCGCTGAAAAGGCAACCTAAAGTCCTCTTAATTAGACAAAGTGAAATACATCATACATGTTTATGAGTTGTAATGTCATGGTCATGGATCATGGATTTAGAGGAAAAATATTTCGATGCACGACTAACTACAACAATAACTTTCTAACCCCTCATTTTAAAAACACACATTTGTGTGTGAACTGACTTAAACATATTGCAGACTGACTGTAAATTATATTTTTACCCTTTTTTTAAACTATAAGTTATCTTAGTGTCTAATGTTTTGGATGTTTTTGTCTTATTTTGTAGTTTTCTTCTGAATATTTGTTGTGAAGTTGAACTGAGTCTTTGCATGAAATGTGTTTAAATGCAGCTGTTTTGTCCTATTGTTGAATCTGAGTGAAAGTTCATGAAGACGATTGATGAGGAAGCTTCTGAAGGATCATTCTGACGTTGTTTCTTCCTCCAGGGTGGATGAGTGTGGACAGCAGAGTCTAAGATCTTGTCTGAGGAAGTGTAAGTGTGTGTTCATGTGAAGGTGGTTTCAATCTAAAGCTTGTGGATCTGCTTCAACTCTCAGTGTAGCAAACTGCTGCTGTGTTGAGATAATGCGTTAATATACCAGAGGATAGTTGGGAGCAACTAAGTCTCACATGGGCGGGGGTGGGAGGTTTGAAAGAATGTTTTCTTTGCTTACTAATTACACTGAATCGAGAAAACCAGCCACTTAACTGAGTTTAATAACTGTTCATCTTTTTCATCCATCATTATGATGTGATATTTAAGGGGGCTATATGGGCTGGTTTTGATTACTGGGGGGGTTATAACCCCCCACCCCCCATAATTTACGCCTATATTTCCAACACTCCACTCCTGCTAGTTGCTGCTTGGTCTGGACAAAATTTTGTCTCTGCAATTCTAAAGACGACCCTCATTGCAAGACTTTCTCTCTGGAGAAGGAGGGTGGAGCCAGGCTAGCTGTGTTTATGCATATGGCGTGATAACTGGCAAAGGTTTATGCTTTTGGATGAATTTTGGAATTTCAACATCACTTTTTTATTAAGTCTATCATTCATTGTGTACTGTAGGAAAGATACTCTCTTCTTGTTTTCGCTCTGCTTTGCATTTTATTTTGTTTGTCATCACTCTCTCTTTTAAGTCCAGTTAGCACCAAAGATTCAAGACGAGATGAAACAGTTGCAGGGAAGGTTGCAGTGGTGCAAACTGGTCCTTCTCAGCTTGACTCAAGCCAGCTGACGGTGTCGCTCAGCTTGTCAAGTTACCAGGGGCCAGTTTTAAAACATAAGGCATGTCATTTGTTTAATCCATATCTGGATGTTTTGTGTATTTTAGAATTTTATTTTGACTTTTAACTACAATAGACTGAGCTTCACTGCCCCTAGAAACTACAAACCCTCCATATTTACATCCCCCCCAAAAATAATTAATAAAATAATAATTATTATTATTCTGCGTCCTTTTTTTTTTCATTTATGTTCAAACTGGAAAAAAAAAACTTCTAACTTTTCTCAAATTTATGAGTTGTGTTGCATCCACAGAGGACAAACTTTTTTGGTTGTTGTTTTGTATGTTGTTTAGAGTGACCCTGTGTCTCAATGAGAAATAAAGGTTAAAGAAAACAAAAGTGACCCTGTGGCCTTTTCTTTAGCACCACCCTCAGGACTAATAAATCCGCTAAAACCATGAGTGTGTGCTTTGTTGTATCCAAAACATTCTGCAAAACTAGATGCAGCTTAGATGTTTAGTCCAGTTTCCCCTCACAGCTCATTGAGCATCAGCAGCGACCGAGCAGAAAGGAGAGCAGAGAAAAGCAGCCAAGTCTCAGGACTGGCTGCAGCTTGAAAAAACATCTGAAACTTCCTTGAACACATCGTCAAGGAGGAGTCAGCGGCACTCGATAATCGGGCTAATTTGATTCATCCATATGCATTTCCAGAGCATCCTCTCATAACTTTTTAATGTGCTCTCTCCATAAAAAGCTCAGCCTAGTTAAAAGCTGGGTCATTAAGATCACAGTTTGCACTCCACTGCAGCTCTAAATGAAAACACCTCATAAAATGATGACCATTGGACTGTCTGATCAGACCACTGCAGCTGCTTTCTGTTGCTTTGCGAACACTTCTCCTCCGAATGATGTGAATGTCTTTTTAATCACGTGGAGCACGTCAGGCTCTGGCTCATTGTGACGACAGTGCATTTTCAGAATAGTACCGGTGTCTGTCTGCTGTCTGCTGCTTGTGTTAGAGGCTTTTACAGCTTCTTCTCTGAGAGTGAACCCGAGCAGGAAAGTTTTGTCCAGGCAGAAAAGCAATGAACTGAAACTCATTACGAAGCTCAAAGCCAAGCGGAGCGGCAGATAGAGCTGATTATTCACCAGCACACTGTCGGATTGGCTTTACATTGGTTTCTTATCCACTGTTATCAGCGCACAGCGATGTTTCATTTGCTTTAAGAATTTGATTCATGGTTTTTCTTTATCAAAAAGCAAAACTCCTATTTAAGTCTAGATAGACTCCTCTGTTAGAATGAATACATTCATTTTTGTGCAAGAAGTCTTTCTGTAAGAAGAGGGTAAAATGGATTCAACATGAAAAATATTGAAGCAGAAGAGTCAAACAAGAGTCTCTGAGACACACACACACACACACACACACACATTTGATTCTTGCAGATGTAGTTCATGAAAACACGCCTGCAGCTGTAAATTTGAGGGGACTTCTATCTGCAGACTCGCCGGCGATGCGGATGAGATGAGTTTTGGACCGGTGATGTTCGGCTTCCTTTGTAGGCAACAGCACTACGAGGAAGTGAAGATCCCTCGGACTTCAACCACAGACACACTCATTTTCGGCAGAGGAGTCCATCATGACCTCATTTATTCATTCTCTGTCCTCTTTGAGTCATTGTTCTCCTCATCAGGCACATCTGGATTTCTAAACCATCAGCTGAAGACCTGCTGAGGAACAGGAACAGCAAGGACATCATCCTCTCATTAAAGAATTTTTAAAGTCTATCGTTGTGTTGGAGGAGACTGACACAAACGCAGGCTTCATCCTGACTGACTTTGTGACAGCATGGACAGACAGTCTGAGGATACGTTGCTTCATACACTTTACATCATCTCAACTGACTTTGGACAAAAGCACTAGAGACAAGAAACAACACCAAATCCAAGAGAAACAACCCAAGGTAACTGATGGAGTTAATAACAAAAACTTTCAGGACAATCTAGAAAAACAGTGACGCAGAGTCTGATGTGACCTACAGAAGTTCTACAGCCTGGATTAAAGTTTTCACTGCTTACCACCATCTTTGTCGCTTACAGTTGGAATTGAAGCGGACGAGCTGCTGTTGATCAGTCATGCTTAATCAGGGAATGACAGACTGTTGAATATGTCAAATGATGTGAAAAATAAAAATCACAGTTGACTATTAAACATATAAAGACATATCGAGTCAGCTGTAATACTAGAACGCAATGAGCTGCAAAGTTAGCAAGCAAAGGGTCACCATAACTGTTTTTAAAAAAATTACAGCTGCCAGCAACAGATAAACAGTTTAAAGAGTAAAATAACAGAAAACGTGAGAAAAATATTTTAGAGGGTCAAATTTCTGAAACTCCAAGTTGTATCAGGAGGAGCTTCCTTCCTTCCTGGGTCACCTCTTCTGTTTCATCACCTGTTTAAAGCTGATCTGTGTGTTCAGACCAGTGATGGTTCCCCTG
>JAQLOL010000019.1:547208-562675 GCA_029783665.1 Naso thynnoides
GACCCATGCCAAGAACAGTATTAATGGAAAGAAAGTTATGATATTCAATATATTGGCCGATGTTCTATTTATATAATATTGTCTGAATATGGTTATCAAATACATGTGACAGAGATAAGTAATGGAGGCAGGATATCTTAAATTTTAACAAACATCAGTGCACTGAGCAGTATACAGTTCACTTACTAATGAAGAAATAACGGACTGCCCCTGCTGGACAAATTATGTAACGGCATCATTTTAAATCTCTTTTTTCTTGTCTACAAAAACAATTTAAATGTCGACACAAATCAGAGAACAAACATGCCAATATCAATATATCTGTCATAGTCTGATTTCGGTCCATAATATCGACAAACTGACATACTATCTATCGATCGATCGATCGATCGATCTATCTATCTATATATCAGGCTTAATATGAAACATTCTTTAGCTTGTAAGACGTTACATGTTTCAGTGAGAGCTGCTGCAGTTTTGTGTTGAGATGGTTTTTGTGTTTGTCGGGCAGATCGCTCTCCAGACATGGAGAACTACTGGGAGGACGACGATGACAGCTTCTCCTCCGAACAGGACGGAAGTGATGATGCTGTCCCACCTCAGGTGACAGCTCAGTAGACCTGTTAAGGTGACACAACACACCTGTCCCACAGCACAGGTGGAGTAACACTAATGATGACACTAATGCACAACATCAGGACTCCAGATCTGGAACAACTAAATGGAATAAAAAATGTTTTTTGTTTCATTACATTAACCATCCAAATAACAACATATTAGCATTCTATGTTAGCATCCGTCTTAAAGTATAACTGAGGCTGATGAAGATTTAGTCAGAGGTTTTCTGTCATAAACTAAAATGACGGATAAGTGAATTATTAAAATCTTCCTCTGAGGACCATGAACTTCTGAAATAAAGAAAACTTGCTACAAGCCAAAATGCTTACCTGGCTAAAATAGCAAATATTTGCTGTTTGCAGCTTGTCAGGTTTGAGAATCTGCAGCATTTCTGTTTCATATCAAACACATTAGAGTTTTACTTTAAACATCACACCCAGGACATCTGCTCTTCTTGTCTCAGGACATGTATGATGATGATGATGATGTCCAGAGAAAGCTGAAGAAGTCTCGCAGAAAAATGATCCGAACAGCCTCGCTGACGCAGGTGAGGATCAATCAGGTTCAAACTCAGGTCGGATTTAAAGGGATTTACCAACATTTTTTTTTCTTTTTGTTATTTGCCTCCCTTCTGAGCTCCAGATACCAAGTTCGATGCCATTCTTTCGACTGTGCGTGCAGTAACAAGGAAGAAACTGGCAGAGCTCGCTCAATGCTAATTAGCTTAGCTCAGAAACAATGGTAGTCAGTGGGATGTGCAAGCCTGCCTTTACCTTATGTAGCTGTCGAATATAATATGTTCTGGAAGTAAACTGCAGGGAGCATGCACACCAGTAAACAGCAGATGTAGAAGAAATCCCTAAAGTATTACATAAAGTGCTAATCTGAGTCTAAAAATGACATAACAAAAATAATGGTAAATAAACAAGTCACAAAAAGCCCACAGGGCTGTTTAGAGTTGCTGGAAAATTTATGTGATGACTTTAGGTGGAGGCAGACTAGCACTTCCCATTGACTACCAGTATTTAAGCTAAGCTAATTAGCGGTGGGCAATGCTCTGCCCGCCTCTTCCTTGTAACTGCACGCACAATCGAATGAATGGTATCTTTCCTCTTGTCTGTAACCCAGAAGGGAGACAAATAACAAAAAGAAAAAAAAATTTTCGTATCCCTTTAAATCAGATACCTCATGAAACATCCATTTCTATTAAAACATATAGATCAGTAAGATATGTTTGTTTTGTTGTTGTTGATAAAAGGTAATATTAGTGGTCAGAAGAAACTGCACAGACCTGTGTCTCAATTTCCTTCTGTTTGTTCCGTCATTCAGCAACCGAACTTCAAACAGAAGTTTGTGGCTCTGCTGAGAAGATTCAAAGTCACTGACGAGGTTTGTACCCCACAGTAATCTGCAGAAGAAGAAAGTCAAGCTGTCCGTCTTATTAGTGAGGTGCTGTTTTGAAACTGCATACTATACAAGCAGTATGTACTGAACTGGCCAAATAGTAGTATGTAGTATACTGTATCTAAACACAAGCAAAATAGTAGTATGCAGTCCTAGATGTGCCAGAGGAGGATCAGAGGAATCCACAGTATGAGTTGGACTAGTCTAAATCGCCTACTGTTTCCGATAATGCAATGCACTGCAACGTCACAAAGAAAACCCGGCCAGGCAATTGTTGATCAAATTTGGTGAAAAAAAGGGGGGAAAAAATCTGGCTGTTGCTGACATTTTTTGTAAAATGCATTCTAGGGAACCTGCCTGTGTACTGCGGTGTGAACAGATGGCATACTTATCCTTTACTGTATATTGTAGTTTTTTGGGTGGTGTGTGCAGCCTTCAGACATTACTCAGAGCTGAAAATGACTCAGACATCCATGTTTGTGATTTACTATTCAAATAAATTAACATTATTATGATAATTATAAAAGGATGTTAGAGCTGAAGTCTGAGATAAGACAGTAACGCAAAGAGTGTGTGTATTGAGTGTGAAAACATGTTGTGCATGTTTGTGAGAAAACTTTCCTTTAAAGAGTCAACAAGTGAATTTGACCAAAATATTGAATTAAGTTCTCTTACTGTCTGACGTAAGTCAGTCGTTTTTCAGCACAAAACGGGATTAGTCTCATTTGTTGCTGATTAATCATCAGAATAGAGATCTGTTGCTCCACACAGTTCAAAAACAGCCTTAAACATCATTTACATTGAAACAAAAATATGATTTATTTGTTCATGAAAGCGTAACATGAATTTGTGCCCAGATTACTTTAGGCCTTAGCCATTTTTACACAGAGACCTCACGTCAATGCCGCATTTAAGGCTCGCCAATAACCCACCTTTTATTTATTTACACAGGACATCTGTAAGCCGCATCCATCTGTCATTTTACACAGTGAGTCAGGGTCACAGATTCAAAGGAGATGTCACTGGTGTGAGGGTTTAAAGGCATCAGCCTCCTCTGTTCTTATCTCTGTTAAGATAAGTTCCCGACATGCTCATCAAACAGTTAAAAAGGTGATTAAACTCCATAAAAAACTGTAGGAAAATGCAGGAAATCATCTAGTGTAGAGCTGTTTCCGTTGATTTCATTCTAGCTTAAAAATGCCTTACATGCGACAAAACTGTAAGGTTATGTGTACAAAAATCTCTAGGCTACATGTTTACAGTGGGTAATGTTTGCTGTGTACCTGTGTACGTTTTATAATGATAGTAAAAAAAGAAAAAAACGGTGAATGTTTCACCGATCAGCAGGCTGCTGCCTGTACTGGACCCCCTCTCCCCTTTACAGCAGTGTGCAGCATCAAGTTAAACTTTGTCCATCTGCTCATTCCTTTATTTCTTTAACAACTGAATTTGATACCAAAGTTTAAGAGAAAGGTTAGTCTGGGAATAAAAATCCATTTTTCTTTTTTTTTCCTGAGGGTTTATGCTGTCATGGCCCCTGAACACAGTACAGCCCCAACCCCAAAAAATTAAAGAATTGATTACACTGTGTAAAAACTACAAAAAACTCTAAACTAATGTGAAACAGTCGTAAATGTGCATTCTGTCATAATTCTGTTTCATCTTTCAAGTTTATCTCCCCTCGGTCAAGTTAAATGCCTGCCTCTGACCCACCCTGTGACACCTGTGTGAGTGGTCGCCCACTCACACAGGTGTCACTCGACCCTGGCCCCACTTCTGAATCGCATCTGAAACTACTTCTGAAGGCGGGCTATTGGTGGTGCAACTCGGACCTGCATCCATGCAGACCTGCGAGGCACATCAGAAGCACATTAAACCTGCGCTGAACAGGCTGTGTAAAAGGGGCTCTTGATATAATGTCACTGTAAATGCCAGCTCTCACTGCTGCCCCCTGCTGGACTCACAAAACTTTAATAAGCTTCAGCTAATATAAAGTCCAATAAATCAAACCTGAGACTGTCCAGATTGATCTCCACCAGTCGACACGTGTCTGTCATATCCTATCAGTTGATACCTGGCTTATGGCGAATGTCTCGTAGGTTCTGGACTCAGATCCGGTGGGTCAGAATCAGGAGGTGGAGGAGGACCTGGATCTCCTGTACGACAGTCTGGAAGTTTACAACCAAAGTGACAGCGGCCCAGAGCTGGACGACAACGACAGCATTGTCAGCACGCCCAAACCCAAACTCAGGTCAGACTTGCCAGCTTCCAGCTGTGTTCATACTGCAGCGACTGGTTTGCTGTTTGCCTCACTGTGACCTCCAACCCACAGGCCGTTCTTTGAGGGGATTTCTCAGTCAAGCTCCCAGACTGAGATCGGGAGTCTGAGGAAGCAACAGAAAGAACAAACTGTGAGTACTGACGACATCAAACAGATTCAGTCTTGATGATCATGAACAGGAGACACTGATGCCAAAACCACAGAGCTACAGAAGATGTCATCAGTCATATGAGCACTCTTCACTGTCTGAACACTGAATCTGTTAATGAAAAGTCAAAAAGAAAACCTGCAGTGTTACATGAGAGTTTAAATTCATATCAGGAGCTCAGAGTGCATTTATTCTTTAAGGTTCTCGAGCTCCTTCTGTAAAGTTCACACTGGATTCAGATGTGATTAAAATCTGACAGCGTTGACCTGAGTCTGAAATGTCCAAAACAGGCCACCATACATATGACTTTGATGGAGGCAGCAACTGGTTGGCATCACCGTCAGAATCTTGGCTGTCTTTTCTGTTTTGTTTGATAACTGCTGCCCCCTGCAGGCCAGACTGGGTAACAGTTCTGTGTTGTTGTTATCAGGTGGTGGAGCTGCTGTCTCCTGGAACTCAGAAGCCTGAGGAGTCCAGAGGAGAGATGGGCGGCTGCGGGGTCAGTCCGCCTCTTAGATTTACTGTTTGACAACACACACACACACACACACAAACATTATCTCTCTGCTTCTCTCCACAGGAAGTTGATGATGAAGTTGCTATTGGAACAGATGCAGGCCCAGCTGCCAAACTCTGTAAAACTGAATCCCAAACACAAATGTCACCGAGGTACACACACACACACACACACACGCACGCATGCGCGCGCACACACACACACACACACACCACACAGAGAAACAGATTGTGTGTGACAATGATTTACACTGAGTGACTTCTTATTCAAGTTTCAGGTGAGAACTGATCAGCAGCAAAACAAGAGAGACCACTAACTAGCACTAGCCTGATGTCATCGGAAAGTAACCAATCACATCACAGTTCAGTCTGTGTATTTTCAGTGGAAAGTGCTTAACCTGCAGCTTCATGTTGGATGTTCAGTGAAGCACAGAAACTGTAGAAGGAATGAAGAGAACACATATAATGAAGAGAGACCGAATGATTTTATACACTGACATCCCGTCCCTGTCTGTCTGCTCTGTGCAGTAAGACAGGAAGTCAGCTGCCTCGCCATCCCTGGACCATCTCCATGAAGGACAGACAGAACTCTAGAGGGACGGACAGAACCAGCAGCGTCGACAGTGAGACATCGTCTGACTACAGGATACCTCCACCACAGGTGAGACAGACAGACAGACAGACAGACAGACAGGCACAATTTGTTGCTTCTCTTCGTGGGTTTAAGGGGAGACAGGAAAGGTGAATATTATCCAAATTTGAACTTATCACCATTGGGGCTGCAACTACTGATCGTTTTCATCATCGATTTATCTGCCGTTTATTTTCACAATTAATTGATTAATCATTTATTCCATGACATGTCAAAAAAGAGTGAAAAATGCTCATCTCAATTTCCCAAAGCCCAATGTGACTTCTCAGATCGACTTATCTGTCCAAACAACAGCCCAAAACAAAAAGACTCTTCATCTGTTATTATAAATGACCCAGAAAAGCAGCAAATAATCGCATTTAAGAGACTAAACAAACAATTCTTTTTACTTTCTTTTTGAAAAATGACAGAAATGATTAATCAGTTATCAAAATAGTTGATTCATTTTTTTATGATCAATTAATCAATTATCCGATTAATCATTGCAGCCCTAATTACCTTTAAACTTCCTTAGCTGATTACTTGCACTGATATGCGTGACGTGTGCATGAATTTGCATGAATCTTTTCATCTGGAGGATGATGTTATGGAAACAGAAGTGACCATGAAAAAAATGGTTGGGCTCAACTCAACTCAGCTTTATTTATAAAGCACCTTTCATACAAACATGCAGCCCAATGTGCTTCACATAGCAAAACAAAACACACAAAGAAAGCAAATCAAAATAAAACAATAAAGTACAACAAAAAGTAGGAGAAAATAACAAAAAAAAGTCAAAAGTAGACTTCAGTTAAAAGTGTTTCGTCAGCGTGGGTTGTAGCATTACTCCTGATTCAAGGACAGATGAAAGGACAGCTCTTTTCTTGTCATCCTGATATCAAGATCCAATGTGTTCCACAGTTTAGGGGCATAAAAACAGAAGGCAGCCTCACCGGGACTTTTATGGGACACAGTAGGAACCTTTAAAGGAAAAGCGATGGAGGACCTCAGCTATCTGGCTGGAGCGTAAAAGGAAAGAAAGCAGCTGCATTTTTTCCTCCCATGTTTCCCTTCAGTCGTGCGGGGACATGCAGTGAAACAGTCACTGATGTTCTCGCTACAATCACAAGATTTCAGTATAAAGTGTGTAAATGTGAAGAGGAGCTTCACAGAGTCAGTCATTAAAAGAAAAGAAGAAACTCAGATTAATCAGTTAAACTGGAGATTTTTTTTGGAATCTGCTGATCAGATCATAAAGCTGTGTGTTTTATTACAGTCATTAGAACTGTAAAAAAAAAAATCTGCAACAAAAACCAAATAGCCCCTTTCATCACGACAGTTCAAAACTATAAAGAGATGTGACCTTGTTCCACCACTAGATGGCGCTGCTGTTGCTTTGACTTGTGTGTTGGATCAGGCTGCCGCAGTTACTCGCCTGATCTCCAGGTGACAGAAAGTTCATCAGGCTGAACGTAACTGTGCTCATTAGAGCTCAGAGTGAAACAGTGTGCGTCAGTGTGTGTGTGTGTGTGTGTGGAGTCAGCTTTGGACTGTGGACATGTTTGATGTGTCCTCACGTCCTCACACAGACGTGCTGAAGACTGTCTGTGTATTTTTCAGGTTGCCAGGAAGTCGGTGCTGGATCAGCTGAACCACATCCTGTTTTCTGACGATCAGATTCCTGATTCCATCATCCTGATCAACACCACAGACTGGCAAGGACAGGTCTGTCTGTCTGTCTGTCTGTGTATCCGTTAGGGCTGGGAATCACCATCATCATAATGGTGATGGGAATCATCACCATTATGATATGATCACGATAATTGAGTCACGATACAATATTATCACAGTATAGCAGCATGATGAGGATTGTGATGTCATACATTGCAATGTTTTCACTCTTTTCAACTGCAAATCATTTTCCCAGAGTAAAATTTCCTGTCATCATTATCGTCTGTTTAACCTAATTACATTAATTTTCAGTCTATTCATCTCACCTCAATAATTTTTTATGGCATTTTTTATTACCTCACCAGATGGTGAGCGCTTGGCACCACTAGTGGACTGAAAAAAAGTGATTTTTATTATTCTATAGCACCAAAAGTTCAGTTTTTTATTTCCAACATTTATTAGAATTTGTTTAAAAAAAAACACTTGGTGTCTGTGATATGATACAATATCATCATGCAAAATAATGCGATATTAAGCAATAGCATCCCCCCCCCCCCACCTCTCCTGTCGGTCTGTCTGTCTGTGTCTGTGTGACTGTTTTGAAAACCAAAGAGAAAAACGGTGAATGCTAATGACATACACTTTTCCTCTCTCCCTCTTTCACAAAAATGGCAGTTTATCTTGGCAGGAAAAATAAGCTTGAAAGCTTGTTTGATGTTGACAACATTAATTAATAGTTAAGGGCAAGACTGAAAACCAATTTCAGTTTCTTTGTTTCAGCAAATAATGTGGAAGAGTTTAAGATAATATGGTGCCTTAAACAAGTTTTGTGCTCCGTGAAGAATAATGAGTTGCTTTTTGGTCACATTTTTAACTGAATATGGTTTGATTTATTTTATTTTTGAGTCTTGTTTGTTTTATATTATGTATTTTTTGAGGAAATAGAAGTGATTTGAAACCTCAAAAAGACTCTCTCTCTCTCTCTCTCTCTCTCTCTCTCTCTCTCTCTCTCCAGTATCTGTCGGAGCTTCTTTTCGATCAGCCAATCGTCTGCTCCGTGTCTGCAGCTGATGTCCAGGCCGCCTTCAGTGCCATCATCAGCCGGATCCAGAGATTGTAAGAATCTTCTGATCCATCACTTTGCAAATAGGTTCTACCTCACAAGTTATTTACAACATGGAGGTAACATGGTGGACATCACTCCTTAGTATGTGTTGCCATGGAAACAGTAGGATGAGAAAGGCTGGAAAGAATTTTTCTATTTCATTTCCGTCCCTGAGATATTTACGACCCTCAGAAAGTCATAAAAAGAGAAAATAAGATTTTCAGTGTGACTGAGTTCCCACGTGCACACAAAGATAATGACATAACAGCAGAAACAAGCCAATAAAGCTGCAGATGATTGGCTGCCGTGTTCTCAGTTGTCATGGCTGCTGGTCAGTCACTTTGTGTTTTCAGACTTGTTGAAGCTGAGGTTCAGTGTCAAAAAAACCCAGAGCCATAATTCAATTTCTGAATTCGCCTCTTGAAAAGGGCCTGGTGTCCCTCCCGTTCACAGCAATTTTTTATTTCTCAAAACTGGACGGGCCAGTCCCAACCATTTATGTCACGCGGGGCGGGCTCTATGCAATGACTCATCAAGGGACGCCGGCAGCTCCAGCCCCTCCGGCCTGTGCGCAGAGATAAGCTGTAACATTATTACATAAATGTTGTCATATTGTGTTGCGATTGAGATCGTAAACCACCATGCATCGTGAATAGAAACACCTAGATGTTTTTTCGCTTGAAATAACATCACATTATCATCAAGTGACATTAGATGCAGTGCATAACAATGGTTGCTACCTGGCAGTAGCTGACATGAAGCATGGGTACCCTGCAGACAGACGTAACGTAGTATTTCTTCTCCACAAGCTGTTAAATAATCGCACAGATGTTGTTAGACGTGTTGTGATATCAGCTGTTTACGTGAGTTTTAGTGCTTTTGTTCTGTTTTTTTTAACAAACACTGTCACAGTCTTAACTGATGAGCTGCTTTCTTTAGTTTTGATCAGTAATTAATGAGTATTCATGATGTTTGTCTGAATGTGTCTTCTAGCTGTAACTGTAACTCCCAGACTCCGCCCACTGTGAAGGTGGCGGTGGGCGGGGATCAGAGCTACCTCAGCACCGTCCTCTGCTGCTTCGTAGAGCAGCTGGCCAGCAAGACGCCTGATTGGCTGAACTACGTCCGCTTTCTCATCCTGCCTGTCGGTACGCATGCACTCATATTATCCTCTGATCCATAAAGCAGCTCGCCATGAACTCTCCCATGATGCTCCTTGTGTTTATCACCTCACCAGGAGCCCACCCGTTGGCCAAGTACATAGGCACCCTGGACGGTAAATTCAACAGCCTGTTCATGGACGCCGGCTGGAGGGAGCTGTTTGGACGTTTGGAGCCTCCTCCTCTCGGTACTGAGAGACAGATGATTGACCTCTGACCTTTGGTGTCAGGTCCACATGAGGTGTGACTGACAGTTCTTGGAGCCAAGAGGAAAGGAAAACACTTTCTGACGTAAAGATGTGTCTCCTCCTGTTGAACAGATCCTGTCGGTGTCGCAGGCCGAGTGTCCCAGTACCTGAGCGGAGCTGCTGTTTCCCACCTGTGTCCGATCTCAGAGGCCATGCTGACCTGCAAGCACAAGAGGTACTCAGATCACAGATGGCAATGAGGCCTCACTCTGGCGAGATGCTGCCCCCTGTCAGTTTTACTCATTGATTTTACGTCATGAATTGCTTCTGTATAGCAAGTTAGAGTGCTGGGAAAAAAAAAAAAAATTGAGAGAAATTTGAGTCGACGTCTTCAGGCTGCTCTCAGTGCCCCCACACACACTGAGAGCTGAATATGTTGAATTAAAATCCACTGGCTTTGTATTATTTATTTATTTATTTAAGACAGGGACAGTGCATAATAATGAACACTGACATATAAATATGCCAGATTGTAGCCATAGGCTAGCTTCCATCTGTCGTCCCTTGGCTGGTTGATGTTGCACATTTATTCAGAAATACATAAAACCAAATGTCATGCACGTGACACAACAAAATAAATCAAAAACACCATGAACTGTACACAAGCTGACATATATATATATACATACAATAAAATAAAAGTGGCTGTGTGATGTTGCATAATACAAACCAGGCGTAAGTGACCATCGGAGTTCATGTGCAAAGATGCCACAAAAGGCAGGAGGTAAAGTGCCCGATAGACTAAAGTGCTCCACAGAGGTATACTGCATTTCATATTAAAGTGTTGATATAAAGTGCTGGAAATGCACATCGTGAGAGAATAAAAATATTGCACATCATATCAAAATGCTAATGTAAACTGCACATTTGTCCATGATTTAAATTGCACATAGCCCTATTGCACATAATTTGCATAACTTAGACATGGTCACATGTTTAGTTTCTCCTTATCCACAGCTTCAGATGACTCTCAAAGGTTACAAAGGTGGAACACTCTCTGACTGAAAGTGGAATGCTTTTCCACAGTGCGCAGCCTGTATTTGGTCAGAGAAGTTTAAGGTTTTTCTGCTCACTTTACCACAGCCGCCTCAGCGTAAAGTTTATCACATCAGCATCTAGTGGACATCAGAGGAATTGCAGTGAAACTTGTTTCCAGAAAATGAAAGTTGCTTTGACTGTTTGTTTTACTGCAATTGTGCGAGTCTGAGCTCTGATCCTTTTCTGCAGCCCCGACGACGACTCTTGTCAGAAGTTTGTTCCCTTTATCGGGGTAAGAAAAACTGTCAGCATTCACCGTAACCATGGTTTCTCCATCTGTCATGTCATGTTTATTGGACTAATGGTCATATTATTACTGTGACGCACCCACCGTGTATATGTGTCAATGATTGTACTGATGTATGAACTATGTAATTCAGTTTTTATTATTGAAAATCAATACAGTGAAAAACAAGTTCTGTTTTTGACACATGACACTGACAGACAGTGAACTAACCACAGACACACGACTGTCCCACTGTTACTACAGACAGTGAACTAACCACAGACACACGACTGTCTTGTTGTTGTTATAGACAATTTTGAGTCATTAGTGGGGGGTTTTAAACCTGTGATTTGAATGAGGTTTTCTTACTGTGATGAAAGAAACCCAGGGAGGTCTCGTTGCCTTGGAGATGGCAGAGAGTTACTGCAGTGTTATTTCTGTTCTCAGATGACTGAAGAGCTCACACTGACTTTGTGTGTCTGTTTCAGCTGGTGAAAGTTGGCATTGTGGAGCAGAACTTCCTTTCCACCTCAGGTAACCGACCAGACTCACCTGTCACCTACTGACCTCCCCCTGGCTCCTCCCCCTTCACCTCCCTGTGCCCTCGGTCATTGACTCGGATTATTTAACATATATTCCATTATGATATGAAGTTTTAGATTGAACTTGACGTCCAGTCTCGATACCTTTCTCGACAGTTGACTCTGATGACATCATACTGGGATCTCCTCCCTCCCAGTCAGGAGCACCAATCAGCATCACGTCCACTCCTCCTCCTTCCCCCTCCGCCAGGTACTTCCTGCTTTAGGCAAGAAAACTTGTTTCAAAATGGAGGCTCTTTCTCTCTGATAAGAACCATCTCATCTCAAATCTCTCTCCTGCATCGTCTCTTCCTGCCCTTCTTTCTCTCTGTCCAGCTGTCCAGGGGAGGTGATGGGTCTGCAGGTGGACTACTGGAGCAATCAGGGAGGAGCGGGAGGAGAAAAGAGGAAGGAGGTGGGGATGAAGAACACTCTGAAGAGCAACTTTCGCAGTCTGCAAGTATCAAGGATCAGCGGAGGAGAGCTGATGAGCATGACAGTGGTGACCAAAGAGAAGAACAAGAAAGGTGAGGAAGAGTGGAGATGATGATGATGATGATGATGATGATGATGATGATGATGATGATGAAGATGATGACAGTTTGTGTCTGTCAGTCATGTTTCTCAGTAAAAAGACGAAGGATAAGGAGGCGGAGTCCCGGAGTCAACTGATCGAGGGAATCAGCAGACTGATCTGTACCTCCAAACACCAACACACACTGAGAGGTACACACACACACACACGCACACACGCACACACACACACACACAGTAATACTAACAGCAGACTGATCTTTGGTCTGTGTTTCTGCTGTCATGCATGCTAACATGCTCACAGTCACAGCTCAAAAATGCTAATGTTTAGCTGGAAGAGTGTTTGGCTTCTTTACCATCATGATTTAGCATGTTAGCATGCTAACCTTAGCTTCTTAGCAATTAACACAAAGCCAAGCTGAGGTTGATGTTAATTTCTTTAGTTCTGCAGATAATTTCTCATAAACCAAAATATTGGATGTGCTAAGCTATTGACCACATGATGGCGCTAGATGAAAAGTCAGAGAATCGTCGTCAGACATTTCCCTGTTATTGTCATCATCAGAGCCCTCTGGTGGACAAACTCTGTTAGAGCAACACAGTTTTTAAACAAACAAGATGTTCACTGCTGAGACCGCATACTGACTGACGCAGCAGCATCGTCTGTATCTCTCTCAGTGTCTGTAGACGGAGTCGAGTGGAACGATGTGAAGTTTTTCCAGCTGGCTGCTCAGTGGCCGACTCACGTCAAGCATTTTCCTGTGGGGATCTTCGGCTACAGCAAACCCTGAACCCCTCCCGTCCCCCGCCCCTTTCTTTCTCACATCTTGTTGAAATAGGGATTTTGTACCATATAACTTAATTTTTAATTATTTGTATTTAGTCTGCTATGGATATTTATTGGTTTTAGATATTATTATTTATATTTATTACTAAAAAATACTGTTCACAGCCTGAAGTCTGTCTTACAAAAAATAATAATAATGCAGTTTATATGTAGATTAACTGAGTAACTTTATTGTTTTCTGATTATACAAGTCAGTTCTTTTTAACATTATGGAGAGATGCTGCCATAGCAACATTACCTTAAAGTGACATTTTACGGCAAAATTCTATTTCTCATATCAATTACTCCCCCTTAGATGTCTTGAATTGAAGAATGAAAATCGTCCTTCGGAAATTCTCAACAGCTTCGTGTGGTATAATCCAAGTCTTCTTTATTAGGTCTCAGGCTCAGTACCTCCAAAACACTTTTATTTCGGTTTAAAAGCTCCTAAATCGAACACATCAGTTATCACCACCAGTTTTTTTATTCGTATGTTATGGTTATTCTAAGCATCAATAAACTCTGAATAGTTGAATAAATATGGTCCTGCCTGTCTGCACCAGCCATTTTTGTTTATGTATGTTCCTTTATTTAAAAATACGAGGAACTTCTCCTAAACTTATAAGGGAACAAAAATGTCTGGTGCAGGGAGAGAAGACAGTTTCTGCAGTTTTTGATGGAACCAGATTTATTTACTGATGTTTAGAATTACCGTAACATGCTACACAAAACATTGGATTAGATTTGTTGGATTTAGTGGCATTTTGGCCAGAATCAAAATGTTTTGGAAGTTTTGAGCCTACAATAAAATAAAGAAGACTTTGATTATAAAACACAAAGCTGTGGAGAGCTTTGGATGGCATTTAAAGATTCTTTTGGTGTTTTTAAGAGTGAACATCTATACACTGCCAGCAACAGGGAGCATGCATTTTAAAAATCAAAAGTCTGTAGATTTTTAATTCAAGACATCAAAGGGTGAGTAACTGATATGCCAAACAAAATTTTGCCGTAAAATGTCACTGTAAACCCAAATCTACAAAAGTGCAGTTTATTCACATTTAGAGCCTCTGAAGTGGTTTTTATTATCTCTTCTATTTTATTTAAACGACTGCAGAGAGACAGCCAGTCTGTTTCTGCAAAGATCGACTCATGAGTTCACCCAAGTTGAAGTAGCCCTAATGAGCGAGACTTTTTTTCTTCTTCTCTCCTTTCATCTCACAGTGTCACATTCTGAATTGGTGCTGCAACTCGGCCTTTAAGCTGAGATGTCACAGAAGCTAAACTTAACTCAGCTGCCATTTTCTTCCTGAGGGTTTATGAAATTTTGAGGATGACGTTAATGAGCAGAAAGTGATTTTCTTTAAGAGGGTGTTGGGTGTTTGACAGTGGTCCCAACAGGTGATAAAGTACCCATGATGCTCAGCTGCTGTTGCTATGGAGAACTGCCCCGACAAGCTTGGCCTCAGAATGAGATTGTTTTGTGTTACATGTTGTTTTCTTGTGTTTGTGTTATTGAAGCTGTCACACTGCCATCACTGCTCGCAGCAGAGCTCCAACCCTTTAAAGAGGCAGTCAGCAGTTTTGTAAAATATGTGGAAAATATGCAGGATGTTTGAAACAATAAACAAACCGTAAAGTTATGGTCTCTTTGTTGACTGCGTTAGTGTTATTTCCGAATGTGCTGCAGCTCAGTCTGTGGATTTTATCTGCTTAAAAACCTCTGAAGTAGTGCCACTCTACGGGCAAACTTGAGCGTTAGCTTCACTACCGATCACACAAGTTGTTAACGTCATTAAGATCAGATAAATCATCAGAAAGTTATTTGTTCATATTGTGCTTGTTATGAACACTGCAGCCTCTAGGTGGCCACAGCAGCACCAACACTGCTCAGACTTGTGAAAACGCCACTGTCCCTGTTTAGTTTGAAGACGCAGGGTTGCATCTGGACGGGCAGAAACAGAGACCTTTGGAAATGATGATGCAGTCACCCAGGATCACTTCCTGATTGGATTTGCAGAATAACAGCAGATCAGTTGCTCACAGAATGATGGAAACAGGCTGATAAACAGGCCTGACTCCCCGAAAAAACGACAGCAATTTGTTTTGCTGTTGCTGGAACTCTTCAACCTGCAGGGTTAAACCACGTCTGATACAGTCAGTAACTTCAGGTGTCAAAAAATCAGCCAAGATCTGGGGTGTAGATACAGGCAGTGCAATAGCACTGGGGCCCGCATGATCATCAGGGCCCGAGTACTGTGGTAATATAATAATATATTATATATATAATATAAGCCCAAGGCGTGCTTTAAGAAAGCTGAGATTGTCATACCATTATGCATCTCAGTAGAACTTGGAACCATTGTGCTATGGACAGGTGACAGGCCGTTCAAGCACAAAAGGCGTCTCAAGAAACGACAGGAGTGAAGGGAGCAGGAGGAGAAAGTGGTAAAGCTCTCTAAATTAGATACATTTGGGTTTTT